>CAUJNA010000317.1:0-32500 GCA_963377175.1 Effrenium voratum | reverse complement strand
GCCAGCTCCTCACGAATCCAAAACTGTCAGCCATCCCGGAGGCTGGCATTGACCGAGAAATCGTCACTCCTGCTCCGCCTCTTTCAAGAGCTCTGCAGCCTGGCCTTCATGGCCTCCAGGTCGATCCACTCTCCCATGTTCTTATTTCAACTTATTTCTTATATAGTTCTTCTCTTCGGTTCACCCAATACCGAGACAGGAGTTTCAGACTAAGACATCTTGAAAGAAACAAGAACTGCCGGTCGCTTGGCCGAAGCTTTGTAGGCCGTGGACCCTGGGCTTGTCGAAGGTCCAGCTCCGCCAGCCGAAGGGCATGCGCACTTTGGGCTTGCTGGCGCCTGGCCTGGCACCCCGGGTCTCGGCCCCCCAAGTCTCGGCCTCCCAAGTCTCGGCCCGCCTCGGCAAAGGCCAAGGAAGCCGTGGCTTCCACCTTTTCAGCCTCCTGCCATTGGAAAGCGAATCAACGGCCCATTGCCCATCGCGCCGTCCTCGACTTCCAACTGCTCCTCTTCTGCTGATGGCACTGCCTGAGAGGTTCCGTGCATTCCCGTTCGTTTCATGCAACCGTCAAGCCGCTATGAGACGACTTGTGGCTTGCTTCGCATTCGCATCAAGCCGAGTGCTCCAGCCTCCAACAGCTTGGAGAATGTCGAGTTCAGCTGCTGCAGCACAGCGTTGTCGAAGGCTCCACGCTTCTGCGCGCGCAAGGAAAGCTCCGGTAGTCTGGCAATTCTCGTTCGGTTTTTTAACTCATCAAAGCACCACGACGGCGCTACTACTTACTTCACAACCTCAAACGATGCACTCTTTTTTCTGCGTGAAGGCGGTTTGTGCCAGATAGGCGGGATTGGCCCCAGTTCAACTGGGCCGCACCCCTCGCCGGCCCCATGAGCAGGGAATCCTCCACCTCACCGTGCGCCCTCCCGGCACTATGGCTGAGGAAGGCGGCGAGGATCGACATGGTCAATTTGCTCCTGACAGTTGGAAAAATATTGTTCTCGACCGGAAAATTGGGATCCGGATGAGTGGGTTCATCTGCCCACGTATTGAAGTCACGTTTCGCATGCGACGGACCAAGCATGACCTGGCTGTCACGCAAAGTCAACACGAGTTCCGGCCGCGCTGGGCATCTTGCGGGAGGAATCGATTGAAAGGGAAAACATCAAACAACCAAGATACGAAAGTAAGAGCTCCGCCCAGGGCTCCCAGTCTGGAGTGACCTTGTACTGGAACCACTTGACTTGGTTCTTCCCCTCCACCCAACACCAGCAGGATGATCCGCCTGTTTGCTGGCGCCTGCACCTGATGCTCCCACCTGGATTGGGGCCAACAGCATTGTGGGGTCCACAGCAAATCCCAGCCAAGCGTTTACTGTGGAGAGCGCTGCTTTCTTCCACGACAGGGGAATTCCCTGCCGCACCGCCGGATTTGCGGCCGGGACAGCGCTGCCTTGGCCTTAGCCTTTGCCTCTGCCGCGCTGGCCAGCATGCTTGGGAGCGTACCCAAGTGAACCCTTACTCTGAGTTAAGTCAAGTGCACACCTACGGCTACACGTTTGCCGTCTAACACCAGTTGGCCGAACAGGAACTTTTGCCAAACGCAATTAAAACGCCACAACTCTGGCTCTGGGCCTGAACCCATCGGCAAAACGTCTCACATCGTGAGCGAGCCTCTGGCTCCAGCTTGAGCGAGGAAGCGGCTGCATTCTTGAGAGACTCTTCAGGAATCCGAGCCTGAGACTCTCAATGCATATGGAACTCTCTTTCTCTTTCTCTTTCGCCTTCTCTTTCTCTTTCTCTCTGTCTCTCGCTCTCTCTCTCTCTCTCGCTCTCCGCCCAGGGAACGAAGGAGCCAAAGTGCTTAAAGCATGATGCTATTCTGCTCGCATTGCATGGGAGCATGTTCTTTGAACAAGCGCGCAAGTCAGAAGCCTAACAATCCCCGTTCCTCAAATCATGTGATCGAGGACTTCTGCGAGATCCAGCTCCAATTCTGAGAGCCATTCGAGGAGAGGTCCGACAGCATCTGCATGGAGCTGAAGTTCCTCAAAGCGAGCAATTCGTGGTCCCCTCGTTTTCATTCGGAGGGCGGGGACGCAGCTCCCATTCAGGATGGCCGGCATGTGCCTGCGACTACATAGATCTGGCCAAGAGCGTCTCCATTGCCGCGTTGCCTGTGGACGGCCAGCTCCAGCTCTTCCTTGCTGCCCGTCACCTGTACCGGCTTGCTCTCTGAAGCTTTGGACACGGGCCGGGCACCAGACAAGAGCTATGAAAGTTTGCATCACGATAATCAGGGTGAGGAAAGCAGCAAAATAATTGTTGTAAGGTCGAGTGAGGCATCACTCTGGCTGACTTTCCAGCCTCCTTCAGCGCAGAACGATGGTTTGTAAGCTCCTGCACAAGTGCGGAGAGCATGGAGGGTTGCTGATTCTGAATGCTCGCAAGCGACAGCTCACAGCTCCTCCGTGGCCTGATCCAAGGTCTTGCGTGCTATCTGCAGGCTTTTGTTATCCTCCAAGAAGACTGCCTGCCACTGGGTGCTCTGCAAGGAAGTGGAATCAGATGTATGTGGGGACGGAGCTTGGCCAGAGTGATGCATGCTTTCGTCTTTTTGCAGTGTTCAGCACACCCTGCACTCAGCCGCTGTCGCTTGGAGCTTGCATACACACCCGTGGTTCCATGACATACGTTCTATGGTCCCACCAAATACAGGTAGACTCAATGCACTGGTTCAATGTTGGCAAAGCTGACCTGTGTGTACAAACACGAGGCCTGTCAACGCGATTAGAGAGACATAGACGCAGTTTTCTCAAACATGTTTTGTTCAGGTAGCCGATGGGAATTTTCCTGAAGTCATGAGCTGCAAGAATCCGCGTTGCTGGTGTGTTTTAGAGTCTTCCATGCAATGCACAAAAACACCAAGAACACAATTGGGACTTGTGGCCACGTATATGCCCTGCGCTTCTTTTGTGGAGCAGGGGGCTGACTGTCAATGCAGCTGCTCCCTGCATGCCTTGGCAGACCGGAACGCCGCTGCCGCCGCAACAAATTCCTGGTGTGAGTAGTTCTCACCGGTCCAGTCAGTCAGATCAGTCGCGCACCACAAAGGTATTCCATGTGAGGAAATTACATGAGGGCGAGTGTTTGACTTGTGTCAGGATGCTTCCGTTGGGTGCAAATGGCAAAAGCCCAGCTCGCCTTCTTGGTGTCCTTCAGATCTTTGGCTTTGGCCTAAGATCGAGTCTCTCTCCCTCTCTCTCTTGTCACAAAACCTGCCTGGACCATGTCTCGATACTTCTCCGCCTTCGAGGAAGCACGCTGCAACTGTATGCATGCCAAGACAAGTTGGAAAGACAAGTCTGCTTCGTATTGCTTTGTTCCCATTGTGAGCCTCTGTTGCAGCTTCTTCACACTCAAACTGGAGTGCCTCCTTTCCGCTCTGGAAAGCCTTGCCGCGATTGCTCTGCCAACTGCACCTTTAACCAGGACCAGCCGCATGAGCCGCCCCCAACCCCCCCCCCCCCCCGGTCCTCCGCTGCTAACTGCGCACCCGCCACTTGGATCTTGTGGCGCTCCTCGCAGAGCTTTCGGCGTACAGTCGAGTGGGCAAACCAGCAGTGCCAAATCCAAGCCCTGCTAAAACGGCCCAGCAAACAACCTTGGCATTGGGAGCGGAGGATCCGGCAAACTGTATCTCAGAAACTCCATGGGCAGGGATGATTAGCTGACTGAGTTTGTGCCCATAGATGCATGAAAATGATGCGCAAAAGAATAGAAGAACGCTCAAGAATCAAAGACTGAAAGCAAAACGTCACGGCCCGCAAAACCCCTGTGTGGCTTGCGAGAAGCAGCGAATTTTACGGCTTCCGCCAATCCCATGCCTGAGGAGGGCTGCACAGGCTGCCCTTGACAAGCAGTCGCAGCCTTAGGCAGGCCGTAGAGGTGTCAGCGCTTCCGGCTCGTTCACAACACAAACATCCTCGCAGTGCCTCGTGCCCAACGTTGTTCCATATTGGAGGGAGCAAAAACACAAACTAAGTCACTGGCAACTCCCGGCCACTCTCCGACACATCCAAGAGCTTGTCCACTGCCTCTGTGAGTCCATGGGTAACATTCAAACGCAAGATCGGAATGCGTTTTTGAGACAAGTTTGCTGCGAATCCTACATTTTTAGGGGTAATATGTATTTTTTGCACAAAGGACTGCCCATGTGATACAGGGCGCGTACCTCTTCCAAGTTTGCCAGGCATGCATGTCTGGACGGTCTGACCAGACTTGCGGGATCCTGAAGCGTCAAAGCAGGAGTCTGCAGCACAAGCGCAAGGCTTGTCCTCCAAACAAGGCTTCTTGTTGGGGACTGTCGGGTAACTCCTTTCACATGCCATATGCAATTTCAAACCTCCATCAGAGCGCAAGCAACATGCCCATTCGAATTGCGTGTCCTTCGGCGCTTCATCTCCAAGCCTTGCGCTCACCAAGCTTTGCTTGCTCTCTTTGGATGGTGAGCCGTAGCACAGTCAGTTGATAAGCATGCAGCGGTCAATGTCGCTAAGCGCCCGTCCATCTTCCCTCCCTTTTGGTGCCATTCAGCCGCAGCTGCAAAGGGTCTAACACTTTCACAAATCTTTGCACATGAACAAGGGCTGTGGCTGCCGTAAATCACTTGCGTGGAAAGCTAATTCGGTGCTAAAAGTAAATGGTTCCGCATGCCTCCGCTTGCTACTCCCACCGGCCAGCGAGCCAGGAATCAAAGCAATGCTGACAAGAACCAAGCAATGGATCCACCAGTTGCTTTTTGCCCCATCTTTGTGGCGCCGCGTCTCATGCCTCGCCTCACACATGCATCTGGGCCACCGACGCCTCCTCGCTCCGAAGCCCTGGTCCTTCTGCTCACGTGCTCCAGTTACAGCTGCTTCACCAGCCCGCACGATGCCCGACCTCCGGACTAGACGGAGAGCGACATGGTGTGGCGCAAATCCGCGCTGGACGCCCCGATGTGCAGCTTGATGCTGTGCTGAAGCTTCCAGCCGTCCAAGTAGACGGAGAGGTCTCTGCTTGTGAGGCTCATGGACACCGTCTCCGACGCGCCGGGCTCCAGAATCTTTGTCTTTTGGAATCCTCGCAGAACCAGCTTGGGCTCGTTCGCCTCTGGAGGAAACCTCGGCTCATACCAGTTCGCATAAGCAGAGCATCTTTAAAGACACGGCTCATGACTCAGATGCATTGACAGCTTAGGGTGGCGCTCCACATAAGCCTGCACGACCTCTGCACCGTTTCGGCTGCCAGTGTTGGTCACGCGAGTCTCCACGCAAATTCGCGCCTGGCAGCCCTCCGATTGCTTTGGTGGATCAAACGCGAACTCCGTATACGACAGGCCATGCCCAAATGGGAACGCTGCGAAGTTGCCCGATGCCCGGTAGGATGTGAAGAGCCCTTCGCCGTACACGGCATCCAACTCTGTAGATGGCGGAATGGTGTGATTCTCATGGGTTGGCAGCATGATGGGCAGCCTTCCTGAGGGGGAGAAGTCACCAAACAACAAAGATGCCCAGGCGTTGCCAGTGAATTCGCCACCAAGGAACATCAGTGCCACAGCAGCGACTTCATCTTTCCAAGGCACCATAATTGTCCCTGGAACCTGCATCAACACAATCACTGGCTTTCCTTCTTTGGCAATCGCATTGATGAGGTCGTCAGCCCCATTGTCCAAATGCAAAGACTCACGATCCCTGCTTTCCTCTGCAGTCGTTGCGCCCAAGACAACAACCGCATCTGCATCCTGAATTGCAGCTAGCGCTTCAGTAATGTTGTTTGTCAACGAACTTGAAACGGCTATGCCCAAATCTTTTGCTCGCTCTGAGATGCTAGTGAAAGGGGTTGTGAAATTCTCGGGAGGTATGTAGCAGTGCCCAGACCCTCCTCCACTGTAGTAATCCCCCATCATTCCCACCTCATCTGTCCCTCGGCTGGGTGCCACCCATGGCTCGCCAATCAAGGCCAGCCTTTTGACGTTTTTCAGGGGCAGCACAGCCTCGTTCTTCAGCAAAACAATCGATTCGGCCACGGTTCGCCTCGCCAGGTCCTCAGCTTCTGGGGACCTCTGGTCAGAGAAGATGGCGGCCACGCAGTCTTGGCCCGGAGTGCAGCTGGGCATCTCGAACAAACGCATCTTATGGGCGGCCGACAAAATGCGGCGGGCGGGGTCGCGGTACACCGCGCTTCGATTCACGCCGTAGCCCTTGAAGTCTCCTGCCTGGCTCTCCTCCATCGTCTGCAGTGCCTCCGGATAGAAGAAGGTGTCGCCGCCCGCCCCGGGCATTTCCATATCCAGGCCCCGCACCACTGAGGTGTCCACAGAGTTGTGCAGCGCCCACCAGTCGGTCATCACGAAGCCGCGGAAGCCCATCTTCTGCTTCAGGTCGCGCCGCAGGAGCTCCTCGTTGGCGCACGCGTAGGTGCCGTTCACCTTGTTGTAGGAACACATCACCGAGCCAGCGCCAGCCGCCACTCCGGCCTCGAACGGGGGGTAGTAGAGCTCCCATGCCGTGCGCTCATCCACCACGGAGCTGCCATAGGTGCGGTGAGTCTCTTGCTCGTTGAAGGCAAAGTGCTTCAAACAGGCGATCACACCTTCCGCCTGGCAACAGAACTACCACTCTACCACTCTACCACTCTACCACTCCACTTGAGACGTCTTGACACATGCGCACGGTCGCCTGGACGCCAATCACATAAGCCTCCGAAAGCTTAGCTCCCAAGTATGGGTCCTCTCCTTGGGCAAGGTGGCCTTCTCTGGACACAAACTCAGGTGCCCCTCATCTGTAAACCCTTCCAACTCTGCGATCGCATCCACTGCTTTCTCGATCAGTGCAAGCCATGCAGCCGGCCATGTACTCAAAGTTTCGACCTCACAAGCAACAAGTTCGGCAGCAATTGGATCCTTCTTGCGAAAGGCCCCGGGGAGGGCGTGAGGAAAACCAGAAAACCAAGTCGGCCGCCGTTGCTTGCCACTCTTTGAACCTTCCAGCGGCTTACGGTTGCGAGGCATTACCTACAAAAAACAAGAAACAGGCTGGCAATTGGGCAGGTGCACCTGCCTGCACACTGGGGCCCAAAATGACATTGGCACCTTTGCCGCGGTACTCCCGACCAATTGCACCAGCAACCTTCATCAGGGCCCAGCAAGTGGAAAACACCACAATCGACGAAGCTTGCCAATGCAGCTCTGGCACCTCCTTCACAAGGTGTGTATTCCAGGTTGCTCCGAAAGCCAGCGAACAAGGCCACATGATCTGAGCTGGTCAAAATTGTTCATCTCTCTCTCTTTCTTCTCTCCATACTCTGCTTCATGCTCAATCCACTCTGAACAAGGTTCGTGGGATTGCCGACAAGGAGCAGTACTTCCAAGCTTTCCTTGTCCGCCCGGCATATTTCGAAACCCATTGCCCGCGTCGTGCAATTTCAAGGGGGGAACTCCCAACCGAGGAAGCGGAGGAAGATTGCCCATGTAGTAGCCAACTCGGCAAGCAGGCAGCAACATGTGCAAAGCAACAAATATGATCGCTCGCTTCCAGCTCATGTTTGGAAAATAAATCAAGCAATTGACCAGAGCCAACGCGTTTATTCTTCATGACTCCAGAATGTTCCATAAAGCCAAAACACATTTGAGCCAATGTGTGATCCAGTCAGAAAGGAACAACTCTAGCAGTGAGCAACTCATTTGGAGAGCCTCTGGAGCTGAACGTACATGTATGCAATTGCAACACGTCATCTGTTTGGGAGGCAGCTGATTTCTCGTATGCACTTCAAGCATGCACTTGCAAGTGTTGGATTCCGTACATCTTAGACTCTTGCAATTTTGCCTAACAAGACAAATGCCTGTACCAATAGAAAATTGAATGTTAAAAAGATGTTTTATCTCTCTCCACGCTGCGTGCACAAACTAGGTCATTGGCGCTTTGGTAGGGCAGGTAGAGGAGATGGCAGCCAACGCGGAATGGAGATCCAACCCACTCCCTATGGCACCAGGATGCGAAAGAACTGACAGTCTTCAAGGCTGACGAGAGCTTCAAGAAGTACAAGCGCGCCTGCATCAACATGTGGCACTCTTCGTCGGTCATTTGTTCCAGCGTCCAGGCTGCTCTATTCTCCGCTTCCTCAGTGCAACAGCTGCAACAGCTGCAACAGCGGCAGTCAGGCAGAGCGCTCCTCCCAGCTGAGAGGAGAGATGGGACCACAAAGCACCGCCTGTTGCGCCTGCCAATCGGCAGAATCCCACATTCAAGTGTTCGACTGTAACTCCATGGCTGCTTTGGCCGACTTTGCATGCACTGAATGAATTCAACGACCGCAAACTGTCCTCTCCTGCGAGCTCGAGCACAGCTGCTTGCGGAGCCATGGGGTTTCCACGATGGTCTCATTGCCCACGTTGTATCTTGGAAAGATGTCCTGAAAACAAAACAGTGACGCGACAACATACGACACGCACAAGTTGATTGCAGCAAAAACTCCTCAGCTATAGCCATTGGAGACAGCACCATCACTACCTTGCTCATGTCAGATTCAAGAAAGCCGTGCACTTCAACCCAAGTCAATCAGCAATGCTCAAGCCAAGTTGCTCGAGCAATTGCTGCCAATACGACAACGAAAATGAACCTGCCAGTATTTGACTGCCAGCTTTTCCAGCAGCAACCTGCAGTTGGCTCACCCCGGCTACACTTTCAATGTTCATGCAACGCTGTGCCTACCAAAGCAGCGAGGAAAGAGCCAGTGCTGCAGGCTTTCCAGGCATGATTGGCTTGCCAATCATCACTTGGGATGTTCCCTGCCTGGATCAGCGGCAATTCGGATTCGTACACCAAAACCGATTGCCATGCTCGTGAAGTTTAGCCAGGCTGCGTAAAATGCTATCCAGAAGAGGATCAGGCTGGAGATGAGCAGCGGCAGCCTCCTGTTCACCCATTTCACAGCAATCTGGAATCTGGAATCGGTTGGTCCTGGACGCCAGCAAAAGTCCGATCAGCAAGTGCGGCAGCTGCATTGACAGCAGCGGACTTGGCTATTGGACGCTTGAAAATCCCAATGCCATGCACAACACTGAAGCCGTTCAGTTGACATCGTCAAGCTCGGCCAAGTGTCAAGCGCACCATTCGCACGGAGACCAGCACGCATAACAGAACGCCGAGAGCTGCATGCAGCCCTCTAAGAGGCGACATTGCATCCACGATAGGAAAAAATCCCGTTTTGGGCCTAAATAATCAACAAAACTGGCACTCAAGCCGAAACGGCGAACTTTTTGCGCGCAACTTCAATTCAAGCTTGCCTTGAGCGCTAAGACCAAAGAGAACTCAACCAGAAAAGCACGTTGTGTTCTGCACCGACTCATTTCCGGTCTGAAGCTTCCGCGCGCTGCGGTGGTCTTGGTGGTTGTGACACCAATTGGGAATGCCTAAAGCACTGCGCATCGTGGCCCCTCACCGAAGCTCAAGAACCTTCATCAATGCAGCGAAGCTCATGAAGAGCAAGCAGAACAGCCATGCAAGTCTTATCCAGTGTAGAATCTCAACAGAAACCTGATCAGCGATAAGGCATTGGATGTGCACTCTATAGCCCGGCCTTTCGTAGATTTACCCGAAGAAGCTGATCGAAATCGGTCGACCTCGCCCCCGACAGAAGCGGCTTTCAGAGTGTTCTGCCTTGTACAATGGGCGAGCTTGGAAGTAGATGCTCGACAATAGAGCGTATCATTCAGAGTATGGCATGGGTTAAGCCAATGCGATGTGGAAAAAGAGCCAGTTTGCAAGGAATTGTTTGATAACAGAAAGCCATGCTCTCGTGCTACAGCGTCTTCCCATTCTACTCAATGCATGATATGTAGTTTGAATACGCCACCTCAAAAGCAGGAAAGCAAGGCCTGCTCTTAAATCAGAATGCGCTTGTCCTTCAATCACAATGTGATTTCATAACATAGACAGAAAGTACCATTCCAAAGAACTAGAAAAGTAAGAATAGCAGCAAGTGCAAGAAGAAAACAAAGCTCAAAATGTACACAAAGTGAAGAACAGCTTGCAAATGTGTCTTCCCATAGCACCGGAGGCAAACTGGAAGTTTCTTTCTGCTGAGAAGCCTCTGGCAATTTGCCTTGTTTGCCTGTCCCTACCCGCGCACATGCTGTAAGTCTTGGACCAGCTTCAGGAATTCTGTCAAGATCTCTTCTTGACCAATGTACCCATCGCTGTCAAAGTAGCTACCGACGGAAGTCTGGCACGGAAGAAGCTGCAACAAATTCCGAGACAAATGATCACTGAATGCAAAAACAAACATGGCAAACCATCACACCAGCATGAGTGTCTTGATGCTGTTGGCATGGCTTCAAGTCACAGTGGCTGCATGAATGTCAAGAAAAGAAAGGAGGCAGTTTCCGTAATGCATCCAGCTGAAGGTCTGTACACTTAGTACAACTACCCCTTGGAAAAGTATGCTGCATGCATAGCTTCCTTTGTAAAAACTGATTTGGCTATGAATGCAATAATTTTCACATGTTCCTTCCCAGCGCCAGCCTTGTGCGAGACAACTGCTTGCTTCTTCCTTAGCACTGCACTGCTTTGTACAGCCGTGGAGCTGCGTCTTCAGACATGCAAACAAACCCATGCTGCCAGGAAGCAGGCCAATCTCTGTCCTGCCAGGCAATGATCTCAGATTAGCTTCAGTTGGGGGAAAACAGAACTCGGCGAGCGTTTGTGGCACTGTCACCACAAGTCTTTCAGCCGCAGCCTCAATCCGATCTCCATCTCGTGCGAGAAGGGCAGCATTGTGACATCAACGAACACAGTCTTGCCGTTGACCTTAAGCTTCTCACGAACGGGAAAACAAATGCACCAAGCGGTCGATGCAATTTCCTGGGTCCAGCACTTTGAGGCAAATCACTGAAGTCTTGATGACCTGTCCAGTAATTTCTTGGAACGTGGTCAAATGTAAAAGCATTGCAATTGGTAAGGAGCTGGCCAGCATGTCTATCAATTGGACCAGTCCCGTAAAAAGGAAGTAGCCAGCCACGCAAATGCCTATGTAGATCCTATCCTGGTCGAAAAGCGGGCGTACACGCCAAGCATTCTTGCATGACCTTGCAGCAACCAGTCCTTGGGAAACTTGAGGCCAAACTGCGCGTAGCATCCAAAGGAACAGCAAATGATGCAAAGCATGATCCGGATGTTGGTCCAGAAGTGATCCTCCATAGCAAACAAGACTAGTATCCATCGGTTTCTGGGAAACGGCATAGTGGTTTGCACATGAATGGAAGGATCAAAATCACGTCCTCCTGAAAGCCCATTCGGGGAATCCTTAGAGGAAGCAAAGCAATTTGCCAATCCTGCATGAGCCAAAGTCAAATCATGTGTTGCTTGTAAGTGGGCATGATCTGCATTTCTCGAACTGCAACACCCGTGGGTGATAACCGTTGAGGCTCAACCTTGCTCCTGTAATTACTTCATACATTATTTGTCCATGTTCCACCGTGCTGCCGTGAGCATGCCAATTTGTTGCGTGGGTTCTGTGAACAGGTAAGGCGGCACCGCAGTGAAAGCAAAAATCAAATCGCTGCTGGGACTGCGGCGCATCATTAAAGAACTCCGATACCACCTGCGCATCTTTGCACAAAGCAAGCCCAAAAGAAGGGAGGTGTTGAACGGGCCTTGACCAGGTCAGTCTTGGAGTACAGGCTTCCCGCCTGCCAAATGCCAGCTTGCAAGTACCAAAAGCAACATCGATTCTCAACCAAGCACGGTACCTTCTTGTCTTCTACCTCTGGAAACCTGCAGCCAGTCAAAGTTGTCAAAAGCCAGCAAAAAGATGTCAATCGACAAATGACAACATGGCTGAGCTCCTGACTCATTGTCAGCCATCACGTCTCCGTCGAATCATACTAACCCGAACCCCCTGCAAGCCGAGTCATCAATACAGACAAAGCCATTCCTGCGGGTTAAGACACTCAACTCGATGAGACCACAGCCTGGGCATTTTTTGAGCCGCAGCTGAGCCCATGCTCACTTCAGCACAGCCAAACATCAAGTCATTGAAGCAAGACCTGGACGCAAAGTTGAGTAATATGGCCTTTCGATGCAGTCATTGCAATCTTCACAGCCTGAAGAAATGCAGAGCGATGCACGCAGCTAACAAGCACTGCCAACGGCACAAGAGACAGCAGCACCACGCACCGCCACAGGTGCAGCTGAACATGGACTACCACAACCATCAGAAGTACATCATGGTGAAACACACGATGCACCAGGCGTCAAGCGGCTTCCACCTTGGAGACAGAAAAAGGTACAACACGTTGTAGAAGAACATGACACCAGACTGGTAGAAGATTAATGGACAACACAACCACCACAAACATCAGGCAAGTCATGGACAGGATGGACGGAACATCTAGAAATTCCAAGCTTACTGGGGGGAACAACAACAAGGCACCAGGAATGGTACCAACGCCCAAGCAACACCACAGACTGAACTTGTGGCCGACACTGTGATGCACAGCACGAGGTGGACAACCCCTCCTCACCATGACATGATGCATTGATACCTGGCCACGCAACTCGGCACAAAACGGATAGTCATCCCTTCTGGGCAGGATAGCGGGATTCACCCATATTTCTTCTGATTCAAATCTGTTTTGAGATGATCTTCAAGGAACTCTGTCCCACTCAGTCGCGTCACACAAGGAGTCTGAGCCAGCCGCTTGCCGATGCACGGCAAGCCGTGAACTTGAAACCAATAGCTCTCACGCGAACCGAACCTGACATGCATCCCTATCTGCCCAATGTAGGCACCATGCAGCCTTTGGCAGGGTACTGCTCTTCCAGGTTACCGCCCAGCTCCAGCGTTCTCGGACGCGACCCTTCTCAACTTCTCAGGTGTGCAGATTGCCAAGCAAGTGGCCTTCTCGAGCACATTGCCATTTTCTATCAGCTTGGCAGTTCTGGACTCTTTCTGCAACGGGCCTCCAGCAATTCCAAGGCGCAGGTTGGACTTTTGTTGCTCGTGCAAGGCCTCTTTGACCCCGTTGCAGGGGTTGTATGCCTTGGGTTAGCAGCAATTTGGGCAGCAGTTATGGCAGAGCGGTCGCCCGGGGTCTTGAGTGCCACGAAGGTATGGTGCTGTGACAAACACTTCGCCTTCGACTACAGGCTTGCACCCGTGATGGGGAAGGAAGCCCACATTTTGTGAGTGCAAGAAGCGGCAGTGCGGCGTTTCAGACAATCCTCGCAGAATTGCCAAGGCAGTACTGCAGTACCGGCTTGACACGGGGCCAAAGCTACTTTTGCTTTTCAAAGCCGCCGCGGGTTGGATGTCTCTGGCGCCAAACTGTATCTCCGGAACCAAGCCCTCCCTTTGACGCTCTTGCTCTCATCAGTCGCCATGGCCCACTCCATGAAGTTCCTCCATGCTGCCTGCGTTCTCAAGCAGGAAGCGGACTCTGGCTGGGCCAAAGATTTGAAAAAGCATCCAGCAGACCATGTGAAAAGTGAAGAACACATTGCTTCAAGCGCAGAATCAAAGCCGGCCAGCTTTGGTGAGATCTTGGCAGGGGGAGCTTCCGATGAGAATGACGCTGATGCTTTGGCCTCTCGGAGAAGCATCCCACTGGCCGCAGCAACTTCATCTGCATCCTTAACATTAGGCAATAGCAGTGCCCGGCGGATCAGCCATTTTTCCCTGGGGTCCCAAGACTTTGTATCTGTAACAAGAGACCGCAAAGTATCATTGGGGGGGTAGCCAAGCAACTGCACTGGCACAGCCGTCTCACGACCATACGCAGTGCCATCAACCTGAGTGTAGCTAACACTCTTACATTGCTCAGCGTCGAGGTTTGCTTGCCTCAGTCCTTGCGCTGGCTCAGGGGCCTACAACAGCTCCTTTCCTTTCTGGGGGTCGGGAGAGAGACTCAGTGAGGATTTTTATTTCCAAACAGCCGACAGTCAATCGCGGCTAACCCCATGCTGACAGGGACCCTGTGGGCACATGGAAACACACACCACACGACCGCAAGCCGAGCAGAAACCACCCAGCCACCAAACACCAAGCGCTATTCACAGTTGGACGGCGGCACGCGGCGAGCAGCGGAAAACAACGAAAACAGACAAAAACAATCCAAAGTACGACCCTTGGCCAAAAAGGAACGAAAACGCACAAAATCAGTCTGGTTCGTCCACAAGACCCTCAAAGCAAGTCCAGGGAGGCTCATCCTGCTGCCGAAAATCCTCACCGACTGGCATTTTTCCATATGCAAGTCGGCAAGGAACCCCGCACCGAACTGGTACCACGTACAAACCACCTTGAAATGTTCCATCCACGCATGAAAGGGCTCCTCGAAAGAGGCATCGAGTAAACAACCAACTTCAGAATGCTGCAAATAGCATCGCCCTTTAGCGGATGCCGTCATGGTTTTCCAGTAAGCTTAATGCTCGCTGAATCGCAAATCAGAGAACCAGTCCGCAATAAATGTGAGAAATCCAACCCGCAAACTAGTTGGGACCAATAAAGGCGGATCCTTGATTCGGATGGCGACATGTTCACCAATAGGCCGGAAATCCTGAAGTACATTCTCATTGAGCCGATGAAGACCAACCAGGGAGGCTCTTGATAAATCAAATGAAAATTACGAAGCTCCCACCCAAAAGCATTTGCCGTCTGGTTTTGCGCACCACTTCTTTGTATCCAAGCAAATGTCTGGCCATCAAGGTCAGGGCCTGCTTGGCCGCCTCATCAGCAATATCATTGTAAAATGCAGTAAACCCAAGAAAGCCAACATGTAGAGCAGAGTCACGATGTGCCTTGATGTGCGTCAATACGAGATCGCCGAAGATTCAATCCCTCAATACACTCCTGAAAGTAGCTCCACATATCCCGGTCCCTTTTAGGGAATGGGATGCTGGCACCATCACGCATCGCTGTCAAGATACCAACAAAATACTTGGAGTCACTATAAACCTCAACTTCCTGGAAGGATACGCAGGCTACAGAGCCAGCCAGGATTTCAGCCCGGCCAATGTTCTGGTCCGCTCCAAACCCACAAGCCAATATGGGGAAGGTGCCACTCACTTGGGTCACAGCCCCCGCCGCAAGCCTCATCACACAAGTCGGGCGCAGGCATCCGTGAAAAAAACTTACAGGAAAGGACGCATAGTGTCCATCTCCGGAATACGGTCCCGTAGTTAAGGCATGTTGCACTGCTCCTATCTTGAACCCAAACCAGACCACCCAAAAGAACAAAGCAAGTCCGAAGCGGCCGCAGTTCTTTTAACCGGGATTGCTGAAAGTAGCACTGCTTCCAGGGCACGGATGCGCCTGGAGCAGGAGGCGCGTTGAGTGCATTCCTGCTCCGTCGCAGGTCGGGAGCCTGCCAGGCGCTAAGGAGATGGTCCTGGGCATTGCGGAGTGCAGTGGCAATGCTTGCCGGACAGAGCCTGTTTTGCTGACCCGTCCTACGCCTACCTGGGCAAGTTGCAAGGCCAGGGAAGGTGGGTATTCTGCAGTCAGAGTGCTAAGGTATACCCCTTGCTCCTTCACGCCTGCAATGCTTTGATGCTTATATGAGTGATTGCACCGGGCTTCCAGGGCCTGGATTTTCGCGCTATTGCAGCCGAAGGCCCCAGACTTGGAGAAGGTTTTTTCGTGCCTGCAGGCGTCTACCCACACCAAGGCGCGTTGGTGGTCGCGCAGCATCTGGAAATTGACATGGCAGAGGGCGGTTGTTCCCAGATGCTCACGCCTCCTTTGGAGACGACGGCTCTGAATAAGGCTCTACCGCGCTCGTGAATAGTTTTGCTATCCAGCAATTTTTGGCGTTGCGACGGCGAAAGGCCGGGCACCCCGTTCATGTGTTGCGGCGTTCTCAAGGCTTTGGGTCCGCCTGGGCGCAGCTTGAGTCTGGAGTATTCTTTGCAAGGCGGGGCAAGCATGATCAACACCACGATTCCTGACCAACACAGTCTGAGAAGCGCTTCAAAGGCTTCGTCGTCCAGTGTGTCATGCGCGGTGTTGACGTCCAGATCAAAAGGCTCAAAACAGTCAAGGCCAAGGCTTATGGCTGCTGATGCCACCGGGTGCAGCCTACCCGAAAACACGTCCAAAATCAACTTTTTGGAGGCCGAATGCAACGGCGGCTCTGATGAGCTGGCGTTATCGGGCGTGTGCTGCCCTGACTTTGTGCCAGGCTCATCGTGGTATGAGCAGGGCAAGGCCGGAGTCGGGGTAGCCTTTGCCGGCATGGGCAACTGTGAAGGTTGCGTATGGGGCCCGGTGTGGGGCCCGTCCGGCTGTGGTGTGGCTGCCCGATCCTGTTCCACGTGTGTTTGTTATGGTCCATGGCAGGGTGCTTCTGCTGGCAGCCCATGATGGCGCACACATGGGCGAAACGGCACTGGTCGTTAGTACAAAGGCCTGTCTGATAGCGTCGGCAGACTTCGCACCCTTTGCATGTGGTGCACCACTCTGCTTTGGGCTTGGACGCGGGCAGGGCTCCTTTGGACTTCCCCTTTCCTTTCTTGGGTGTGGGCGTGAAGGCTCGCGGGTTGGCTTAGTATCGCGCTTGGGTTGCCTTTGCCGCAGTGTTGTCGGGCGTGGTGGTGCTGGCACGGTCGGCTTGGATTCGACAGATGCGCCGCCTGGCACAGGGCCAGGGCATTGCGAAAGACAGTTTGAATGCGGGTGAGCCACCCCGCCGACAGCGAGTGGTGCTCCACTGAAACCTCAGGGGTGTCGTCAAAAAAAAAGGCTTGGCTCAGAAGCTGCAGTTCCGAACGTACTGCTCGGGATGACTTTGCCTCCATGCGTTCCTGGTACTGACGTGATGAAAGGCGGAACTGCCAGGGCACCCATTTCAGGGATTGTCCGGGCTTCAGGCCCTTGCGCACTAAGCTAAGAAGGCGGATGGATGGTGTGGTGTCGGCGTCCAGCAGCTCACCTGGGTAATTGGACTTGAAAGTCTCCACAAGGCTTGGGCGGCAGGTGCTCTGCCACGATGCTAGACCTGGAATTTGCAGCGGGCTCGGGAGGCGCTGCCAGGGCTTTCCGAAGGCGTGCTGTCCCTGGCAGAGACTATGAAAGGCTGCAGATCTGCTATGGTCGGGAAGGCGAAGGCAAAGTCCGACGGACAGTCAAAACCTTTTGCCAAAACTAGGTCCTGCAGGCCCTCTGGGACTCTGGCGTCTATAAGGACATCTTGGAGCCGATCGCGGTGCATGTGCTTCAACAAAGCCTGTTTGAAGGCTGGTTTGATGGAAGGAAAACAGCTGCGGAATGGCAAGTCCATGCGAATGGCAGGCACCTGATTGGCGCGCAGGCACTAGTGAGGTGCTGACGCGCTGTCCGACGCATACCTGCAATGTGAGCTGCACAGAATTTGAGTGCTCCATGGATGCTGAGACAGCAGGGCCATGCAGGCTTTGCGTTTGCAGAGCTGCATGTCCGGATGAATTTGGTGCACGGGGTATGAGCACTCTTTAAAGTGCAATCCGCATGCTGTTTGCGCTGAGCTGCTGTGAGTGCTCAGCACGGCACGCACAGATCCCCAGGGCACAAGGCAAACGCCGATCAAGTCGACTGCAAGAGTCGGGGCCAGGGGGCGACGCAAGGGCTCTGGTGAATGTGGGTTCTCGTCTGGCAGTTCTTCGGAAGGGCGGCCCTCTCCACTGCGAGAGCTTCTTCGTCCGTGTTGAGGGCTGCGGACAGCAAATTGTCCACCTCCCTGCGGTATAGAAATCTGGCAAGGCTTGGTGGGAGGCTTGGGAGCTCCAGCGCGGCTGGCCCCCACAGGCCATCGGCCGAGGGGGTCTCCAGCCCCGTCTAGGCAAGCTCAGATTGCACCCACAAGGCTTCTATGGTGTCATCCCTGCTGTACAGCAGTGCAGATGAAAGGCGATGGTGACCTTGAAGTCTTCGTCTTCGAGCATTTAAGGCTGTGAAGGGTGAACGATGCAGCCTCGTCCTGGGTCGGGCAGGTGTCTGAATCCAGATTTGGCACGCAAGGCAGAACAAAGTCGGGCACGAAGGAATCTCCCTATTCGGCCTGAGTGGCATCTAGCGCTTGGCTGAGCAAGGCGAGCCACTTCACCAGCCAGGATGCGCTGATATCCTTCCCTCGAAGACCGAAAGGCAAGCATGCAAATGGTTGTCCCTGATTGGTTGTCTTAGTGGCCCAAGAGCGGAAGGCTTGATTGTCTGAATGTCCCCAAACCTAAGACTGCAACGTTCCTCCCGTGCTGCAAGTATGGCTAATGGCAAAGGCAGGGCTTCGCGTCGATCATGAGGTTTGGGGTTATAGGCGAAGGACTTGATTAAGGGGCTGCTCATCAAGTCCAACAGGCTTGATACCTGCCCAATGCGCGCAAACCAAGACAGGGCTTTACTCATCATGATTGCGCTGCACTTGAGCGCAGCGCGGTCCTCTGCTTGTGACACATGGCAGCCTGCGATGAAATCTGAAAGATGGGCCAGGGTAAGGCGCAGCAAATCACCCACGCACTGATTTACGAAGGTGAGGAAAAGGCGGATGGCTCGGAGGTACTGCGACAGCGTTTGCGCAGAGATGCTTCGACAAGGACCTGTGGGTGTTGCGAGGCTTCCAGGGCTTGCGCTAGCATGCTGCCAGCGACGCACGATTTGAGTATCAAAACCCATTCGGCAGTGCACTTGCCCTTCAGCGTGGCCTGCAGCTGCGCAGTTGATGAAGGCTCAGGCGGGCGAACAGGGCCGTATGGCGAGCCTGATCTGTGCGGCTCTGGCTGGTTTTTGGAAGGCTAGACTGCGAGGCCAAGGGCAGAGGGCAAGAGTAAGGGTCCACCCAGGACCTTTGACCGCGCTATTCAGCTTCATGAGGGCCACGCAGCGCACTCTTTTCATTTTCTTGTAACTTAGCAAATGTTTTCGGTAAAGCCTTGTGCCCTTTTTGCACCGATCGCATTACATGTGCATTCGACACATTGCGTTGGCCCTCATCATGACCGATCCGCGTGCAGCAGATGAAAGAAAACAGACGTGTGCGTTTCCCGTCAGCCCGACTGTTGCGGCCTGAGCATTGACGCTCCTGCGGCGCAGGTACACCAACAAGCCTTCTGGTCAACACCTCAGAAGGTCGCAGGTACGTATGCCGCCCACTTGCCCTGCATGCATTTAGGCTCGATGCCTTACCGTAGCAAGAAATTCTGGGGGAGAGCATTTTCATTTTCCCCCGATGGCTTTTCAGAAGACATGGCAGAAGACCGCCCGGCTTTCAGCCCACACAAGCCGTCAGGCCTTCTGGGCGCACGTCCTGCAACTGCCGCCAAAGCTACGTCGCCGGAGCCGCTACCAAAGCCAAACCATGGCTCAACCAAGCAGCCTTGCCCTCAAACATGGATCACAGCAGTCGGGTAAGACCTTACCCGGCGCGAGCTCATGTGAGTGATCTTTCAGCTGCAGAGCCACCCAGCACTGCCCCCTCGCCCCAGGTCTCGGTGGCAAATCAGAAACCAGGCTGCCCAGTTCCAGAGTGCATTCCATTAATGCTTTGGCCAGGGCTGCGAGGGCTTGCGGTAAGACTGCCGTTCATTGCGTTTCCAATGCTGAAGGCGTGATGGTCCTCGGGCAGTTCGTAGCAATTCATCCACCAGCTGCCGTCCCACGCGTACAAAGGCGTGTCTGGCGCAAGGCCCAAGTACTGCACAGGCTTGGGCTCGTGGAACCCGGATGAAGGCTGCGAGGGCCAGTCACAGGGCGGGCTCAGGGCTGCCTTGGGCTGGGGCACGAAGGCAATGGCCTTGGGCGCCACCTTGAAGTCCGGGGCGGTGGGCCAATCTTTTCACTTTTGCTGCAGGGCTGATACAAACAGTTTTCTGCCCTGCAGGGTCGAAGAGATTCACCAAGGGCGGCTCTTCAGTGCAAGGCTCTGGAAGGTCTTGAGTGGATGCCCCTTCAGGCGGCAAGGTCGAAGACTCATCCGTGGGAAGGGCGGCTTCTGGCAAAGGCGACAAGGATCTCGAGGCCGTCCGTTCACGCAAGGCTGTAAGCATGGCGGTCAAGGCTGCTTGGTTCTCTTCTGTCATGCTGGAGACAATGCCCATCAGGTCTGGCACTGATGAAGGCACCTGGTCCGGCGTGCCGAAGGCAAACAAGTGGGGCGTGTTGCACACTGCTGAAATGGCTATACAAACACAAGGCAAAGGTGGCAAAACAAGTGCACAAACAATGCAGCCAGTCTGGGGCACGTGATGACAGGGCTGCTGGAGAGCCAGCGCAAGCCTGTCAAAATGCCAATGCACGAAAGCAATAAAGTTGGCATGGATGTGACGCATCTGCCGGACCAAGGCTGACAAACGTCCATAAAGCGCAAGGCAAACACTTTTTAAGTCTGTGAGCATGAAGTAAGGTCCACTGGTTCGTGAGAGTGCATCTCCAAGGCTGGCAACGCGGGCAATGCAGTCTGAAGACGCACAATGATGAATTCAAGATCTTCAAGGCTGGACAAAACCGCATTCAGAAGGCGGATCGTCTTGGGGCCAGCACAGGCGTGCAACAGCAAGACTAAGGCTGTCTCCGAGAGCTCGTGCCAGCGGTGCTGTACTGCAAAGTTCCTGAAGTTAGGGTCGCTGGCAGCTGTCAGGAGGCTCTGGCTGAATGGACTTGCAGCCTGGTCATAGAAGTATGCTGTAGGTCAGTCAAATGCGGAGGCGAACAAGGCAAGGCTGTTCACGGTAAAGACCTGGCTCTGATTGGCATATGAAATGGCAAATGTACACAGTGTCAAAAGGTGATGCACTGGGCCCTCGTGAAGGCCAATGCGCAGGATGATGAAGTCCAGGTAATGGCGAAGGTGATTCGGCAAAAAATGTGTCTGCCCAGCATGCAAGCAGGCTAATCCATTGCTCCACCAATTCAGGCAGGGCTGAGTATCGGGGGGTGAAAGCGCCATCACAGCGTGTTGAGCAAAGGGCTGTGGTGTCAAGGCACACTGTGGTAAGTGCAAAGGGCTGGGCTCTGCTAGGGTCCCGGCCTGTTGCGCCGACCTGGCAGAGGCGCTTCACAGTGATAGCTTAAAGGTTAACAAGCATGCGCCGTTAGATGCGCAGATGGTTTTCTCGGCAAAGTGCAGTGCCCCATCATGCGAGGGCATAGTATGCAAAGGACACCCAGCGCTGTACAAATTCCACAAGGCATGACAATGCACGGGTGCCCTCCATCAGGGTCAGGGCAACAAGGCAAACGGCGGTGACATGGCAAAAGAACTTAATGCGCAGAAGGAACTCGTCCAGCATAACCTCAAGGTCCAAGTAGCTTCTGGCTATTGTGGTGTGGATGGCGTCTAAGGTATCTTCATCACACTCCATGGCACGAAAGGCAAGGCGTTGGGTCGGAGTGTGAACGAGCACTATGCCAGTGATGCAAAACAAATTTCCGACCGATGGCCAAGTGTGAATGCAACAGAATTACTATGCGCCGGTATAAAAAATTCAGGGCCTGGAGCGCAGGGCTTGTGAAGGTCCCGGAGGAGCCTTGGTTGCCAAGACACGCGGTGCGTCAAGAATGCAAGGTCCCGGGGATCCTGAATTGCCAAGACATGCGGTGTCTTCAAGAGCGGGCTCAAGAATGCATGACTGAGGTCATGACGGAATGCTTGAAATACAGGGCTTGTGAGATCCCGGACAACCCTCAAGTGCCAAGGCACGTGCCAGAGCACGCGGCGCTAAGGCAGGGGCGCCATTCAAGAGCGGACTCAAGAATGCATGACTGAGGTCATGGCTGATGCGCCTGAAACACAGGGCTTTGAAGGTCCCAGAGGAGCCTTAAGTGGCCAAGACACATGGTGTCAAGGCCGCAACCCCGGAGGGGTGCGATTCATGAGCGGACTCAAGAATCGAAAAAACTAAGGCCGTAGCTCACGATGCAATGGGCGCGAAAAAAGGCTCGGGGTGAAATGTGGCTGGCGCACACACAACGCACTAATGCAAGGTGCACGTGGGCTCAAGTTCCAACGGCTGGGCAAAATTATTTTACATTTGCAAGCGGCTGTAAAGGCAGTGCTGTCACGAGGCATGGCACTGGCCTGTGGCTCTTGCATCACCACAAGCTGGCACAGTTGTCGCACGGCTGAAAGGCAAAGGCAAAGGCTTCACGCCGGGCTAAGTGATGGCAATGCTGATGGTGAAACACCTTGCGCTTGGGCAGAATGTGCACAGGCTCAGGGCGTGGCCGTGACGGAAAGCGTGACTGCCACAACAAGGCGCGGCGCTGCTGTTGCAGCAGGCACCAAACTGCAAGACAAGTACACCCGGACACAAGGGCTGTGTAAAGGGCAAGGCCCACTCCCAAACACAGCAAGGCGTCCATGGCGGCGTTTCCAGTTTCAAATGAAACAGATCAAGTTTGGGTCAAGGCTTAAGCCAAAATGACACACCGCGGAAGTAGATTCACAACATGCCCTAGACACAAGGGAAAAGAAAACCCTAAGCTTTCCCTAACTGGGCGATTGCTGAAGCTCAACAGGTACCGTCTGGCGTGAATGTTTCCAAAACTCTGAAGACACACACACACACAACACTCCAACTAAACCTCACGTTCAGCAAAGGTGCCAGCCTTTTCTTTTTCAACCCACAGGGGATGCGTCTGGGCCTTGCGGCCAAACGGCCAGCAAGGCTGTGTGTGAAAGAAATGGATTGTTAGAATCTTGATCACCGCTTCAATCCTTCAAGGAACATGCATCAGCAGGAAAGACAGTGTGTGTCCTTTCCCCGTGTCTGCACCCCTCTGCAGAGCCTTCTCACGCGGTCAACAGAGCGTGTTCGACCAAGCGCCAGGTGTATTACCTGTGAGGCGTTAAACAATCGAAGGCATTGATTGCGTGCGCATGCGGCACACACTGCAAGGCATACCGAGCAGTGAGCAGTGACTGCATGCGGCGGCATGCGAGCGCGGTAGCGGTACACACTGCAAGGCTGAGCGGTACCTAAGGCACCGCCGTGCGCCGGCCTCTGGGGCACCAGCTGCGGCTGGGCCCTGGAGGATTTGCCTGAGCTGTGACAGGGTGGGGGAGGGCGCAACAAAGAAGGTTACACCCTAAAGCATGACCCTTAGGTGGCTTGAAGCAGGAAAACGGCCACGAGTCCGAAGATTCAATCAAGATTAAAACATAAGGGAAAAACACCTAAACGTTAGAATCTTGATTACTGCTTCAATCCTTAGGGGGACATGCATCAAGAGACAAAAGAGAACGACCGACAAAGGGCGCGCTTGCTCTTTTTCTTCATAAGGCGTTGCTTGGAAGTTAAGGCTTGGGGGTGCAGGGGGAAAGACAGTGCGTGTCCTTTCCCCGTGTCTACACCCCCCTGCGGAGCCTTCTCAAATGCCCCCACTTTAGGGTTCCAAGCAAACGGCCTAATCTATCGGCCCCTCTTCAGAGCGTTTGCGATGCACTCTTATGCTCCGGCCGCCACGGTGCGTCGGGCGGATGCAATGACAGCGCGGATGTATGGGGCCAGAAATCATGCGGGCGAAATCAAAAGCGAGCATGCAACTTGCTGTCGAACGCGGAAGTATTTCCGCGGCTAAGCTGATCAGCCCACACGTTGCGCTCGCCTGGGATGTGTGAGGCTAGCACTGACCATTTGTGCTTGTAAGCCCATGCTGCGGCAAGTTGCACAAAAATTTGCAGGGGCCATGCTGTAGTGAACAGTTTGTTCACTCCGGCCTCGGAAGCCGTATTATCCGCACCGGAAGGCATGCCTTCGGTAGCCAAGCATGCGCATAGCGCAAGCTGGGCCAAGGTTTCAAAGCAAGCCATATAGCGTTGGGCCTCTAAGTTCCAGGTTTCTGCGAACCAGGAGACGGACCGGCTGGATATGAACCAGCCGCCTACGCTCACTGTGGTGCCTTCGGCACATGCGGCTGCTGCTTTGCATGCCAAGATTGGCTTGCTTTGCAACGGGCATGCCAATCTGCTTGAAAACATTGCAGAAGCCATTCAATATTGGCTCTGCTTGTTTTGGACAACCAAGTGTCTTCGGCAGCGGGGTCTGCCACGAGCGCCCACGCTGCTTTGTGACTGGGCTGCGCACGGGGGCAGTGGCATGAAACGCCGTGCACGGGCAAGGCCAATATGGCAATTCGCGTTTAGTGCTGAGGAAAGCAGGCCACAGGCGTGCATTTACGGAGATCATGCAGCCTGGTGGTGAATGCAGATCCGCATACAAAGGCGCAAGCCAAGACCTCTATTCTAAGCTCAGGCTGGTGGCCCAAATGAGCAGCCCCAGGACTTGCTCCCTTGACTCCTTTTGATCGGAGCAGGGCATGCAGCTGCTCCTTTAGTTTCAGAGTTTGAAGCGGTGTGAGCTCGATGGTTTCCAGGAGGAAACAAATCGACCATCCGCACCAAGTCAAGCAGTTCTGGAAGTGCACTTTTTTCCAGGAAATTGGCGCACTGATGGCTGCAAAGAAAATAACTAGTAGATCAAGTTGTTGATGCGCGTCCGGGCGGTGCAAAGCGGCTAAAAGGTCGTCCACGAACAACCAAGCTTTGTGCGGGTGTGCTGATAACACTCCGTGTATAGAATGCTCCAGTGCGTTGCTACCAGTATGCGGGGAACCGGGCTGTGGCAAAACGGAAGAGTAACAAGCCGTGTTCGCTCGGGTGCCCAAAGTCAAAGCTGGCGCCTATGAAGGAGGCACGCGTGCCTCTGACATAAATGCGAGGCGAACATCGGACGCCATTGGCAGACTGACTTGCTCCGGGACATTGGGTTCACCCCACGGCGCTGTCTAGCACCAGGCGAGATTCTTTTCCCTCTGCACGCACGACGTTGAGTTTACCCACTGCAATGCCCATGCGCCAATGCTGTCGACGGACATGTCCGTGCGGACCACCCACCCGTTGGAAATTTCTTTTTCTAACAGGGCGGACACTGCATCGGGCTCCGCTTCGGCGGCCTTCCAGTCGCCTACGCATTCTGTAAGCTTGTGAGGCAAGTCCGCGTTTTCTTTGGGCGGCCACTGCGCGCTACGCGGCAACTCGAGAGTGCACCTGCGGGGTCGCGTCTGACTTTGAACGCACAATGCTTGACCACGTTTGCGGCTCGTGGCGTATTCTGCCGTTAAGGTGCTCAGGAATTGACCTGAGCTCCTGGCTAGGGTCCCGCCGTCGTGGCACCCCCACCAAGTTGGCAACCCCACCAAGTTGGCAACCCCAGCCCCCGCTACACTCGCGCACACGCCATGGCGTGTTCGAGAACATTGGGGTTCCGCTTGGTAGAACTCCCAGCCCCCCCCCACGCTGGAAACAGCGTGCATCTCTTGCAGCACCAAATTTGGCCGAGAGACAGCCGCGCGCCACACCTCGCAAGAAGCGCGCCTGCCCTGCAACGCGGAGGCCTCAGCTCCACACCAAGCAGCACTGTTTGGAAAAACCCACCTGCTCGTCCAGTCTCCAGCTTGTGCATATGGTGGACCTGACGTCCGCATCTCCCCACAGCCTACGCTTAAGGCTCTTTCGTGGCTGGCTCGCGTAGGCCAGATCCACTCTCATCACCACTGGTTAGAGCATTGGGCGCCGAAATAAGGGGAAAGGTAAGGGAAAGGGACCCGCAAAAACTGGGCAGCGTCGCATCAAGGCAAATCTGCCGCAGATTCCAGAACGGATTGTGCAAGTCGGACTGCGCTCCCACTGCCGGCAACGGCGCTGTCCATCCTGACAGCACCACACGCTTGCCTGGAACGCACGCACAGTCGCCCGCAAGCAAGGCGCTTCAGCTGCCCCAACGTACGGCCTCTCTCTTTAGAGGGAGTTTCCCAAATGGCTTATATTCTACCTGAGAGGCTCCTAGCACTCGTCCGTCCAGCATTTGACCTCGTCCTGCGAAGGATTCGAAGTCTAAAACGCTGCGTGGAGGCGTGAGGCTGCAAAATAGAGACCCCTAGATATGCTTGCAATTTGGCTGGCTCCAGGTTGCATTTCAAGCGAGCCAACCTTTGCAGGGCTAAGAAAAAACAAAAAAAAAGAAAACAAGGGGTCCCAAAAAAAGGGGTCCCCGAAAAAAAAGGAAAAGGGGTTTCCTTTGGCAAAGCTTGACATCGCTTGAAATGCAACCTGGAGCCAAATTGCAGCGCATATCTAGGGGTCTCTATTTTGCAGCCTCACGCCTCCACGCAGCGTTTTAGACTTCGAATCCTTCGCAGGACGAGGTCAAATGCTGGACGGACGAGTGCTGGAGCCTCTCAGGTAGAATATAAGCCATTTGGGAAACTCCCTCTAAAGAGAGAGCTTCAACACAAGTGTCACTTGTGTTCACATTCCTGCCGCGCCAACCCGCTGAACCCCCACAGTCTCCGGGCTCCTTGCTATATGTGCTATATGTGCTATATCTTACACGCCAAGCCGCTGAACCCCACTCTCCCCAGGTTCCTTGCTATATGTGCTATATGTGCTATATCTCACAAGGCAAGCCATGAACATCCACTCTCCCCCGGGTCCTTGCTATATGTGCTATATGTGCTATGTCTTACACGCCAAGCCGCTGAACCCCCACTCTCCCCCGGGTCCTTGCTATATGTACTATATGTGCTATATACTCTGTACGCGCGAAATCTGTACTATATGGATTTAGTACATATAGCAAGGAACCCGGGGAGAGTGGATGTTCAGTGGCTTGCCTTGTGAGATATAGCACATATAGCACATATAGCAAGGAACCCGGGGAGAGTGGATGTTCAGTGGCTTGCCTTGTGAGATATAGCACATATAGCACGTATAGCAAGGACGCGGGGGGCCGTGAGGGTTCGGCGGGTTGGCGCTCCGTACGCGCCGCATTTTGCGTGGTTTTTGCATGGTGTTTGCATGACACGAACAGCTTGTTTTTTTTTCATGACACGAACAGCTTGTTTTTTTTCATGACACGCGGAACGTTTTTTGCACGTTTTTTGCACGTTTTTTACACGTTTTTTACACGGTTTTGCATGTCATGTGGCTCAACCCCAACGTGCCCCTCCCCCCGGATTTTTTTTTCCTGTCAGGCCGTACGTGTCAGGTGTCGGTCCTGGAGCTGGAGAACTCCGAGGCAGGGCGGTGCCGAGCGGGCACCTAGGCAGTGCCGAGCAGGCACTTAACTAAACGTGCCGAGCAGGCACAGTGCCGAGCGGGCACAGGCAGTGCCGAGCGGGCACGTGCCGAGCAGGCACAGGTAGATGCGCCGAGCGGGCACGTGCCGAGCAGGCACTAGTAAGTAGATGTGCCGAGCGGGCACGTGCCGAGCAGGCACTAGTAAGTAGATGTGCCGAGCGGGCACGTGCCGAGCTGGCCACCGTAGGAGCGCCAAGCAGGCGCGTGGAGGCCACTGTGAAAGTGGTTGAGTGGCTCGCCCCCACGGACGTCTCGCTGTCAAACTGGACGGTTCGCCCCAGCAGCGGCTGCAGCGTGGTCCTGGCCACGCACACCGCGGGGGAGCTAAGTGGACGGCTACACCCTGACCCTGGCGGCGAACCCGTGGAACATCGTGCGCACCTACAACTTGACGCCCGGCCGAGAGCTGCTCTTCGCCTGCCGCTACCGGCTCGGCACGGCCTCCAACTTCGTGGTGTACATGTCAGAGGCCGACAACGTCTACGACCCATTGTACGGCAGCTTCGTGGGCGACCAGGGCGCCTGGAGCACGGCCAAGATGTACTTCACAGTGCCGCCCAACGGAGTTGCGAAGCTGCACTTCGGGGCGCACTTCCAGGCGCCGGGCCTGCCCAACCAGACGGCAGGAACGGTGGACGTCTACGGCCTCCAGATCCTGGACGCAACCCTGGAGGCCGGCAACACGGCGGAGACGGAGGAGGACACGGCGGCCTCGGCACTGCTGCTGAAGCACGAGTTCCTCGACGGGGGGGCCGACGACGTCACGCTGGCCACCCTGGGCGAGGTGCTGCTGGAACCCACGCTCACCACGCTAGGAAATTTCCTGGTGCGCTCCAACAGCCAGAGCTCCGTGGCCTCGGCCAGCTTCACGGTGGGAGGCTTCCAGCTGGAGGGCTACGCCATGACCCTGAGCGCCTTCGCCTGGAACATCGTGCGCACCTACACGCTGACGCCGGGGAGACGCTACTCCTTCGGCTGCCGGTACCGGCTGGGCACGGCCTCCAACTTGGTGATGTACGTCAGCGCGGCCGACAACGACTACGTGGGCGTCACCGGCACCTTCCTCGGCACGCCCTCGCAGGGCGTCTGGAGCACGGCGCGCCTGGACTTCTCGGTGCCGCCGGGCGGAATCGCGAAGCTGCACTTCGGAGCCTTCGGCGGCTCTATCCCCGGGCTGGTGCAGCAGTCGGCGGGCACGCTGGACCTGTACAGCATGCAGATCAGGGCCAGCGCCTTCGAGGGAGAGTCTGTCTCAGTAACGGACCTGCTGGCGGACTCGCTGGCCCTCACGGGCTCGGCCACGCTGGACGGGCTCACCGCGCAGGGCAACGTGGGCTGCGACCAGCTGCTGTGCAACGACGTGAACTGCACCGACGTGTTCACCACGGGCGTGGACGCCTCGGGCACAGTCTCCTGCGCTGCGCTCACAGCCACAGGCACCGTCGCCGGGGCCACGCTGTCGTCCACAGGGGCCGTGTCAGGCAGCTCGCTGAGCATCACCGGCGCGGCCAGCGTGGGCCTGCTGAGCTCCGCCACCGGAATCACCGGCAGCACACTCACCATCAACAACACGGCCAACGCCGGGAACTTCACCACAGTGGGCGACGTGTCCACGGGGACGCTGACGGCCTCGGGCGCGGCGACGGCGGCAAGCTCGAGCTCGCAGCCACCGGCGCGCTCACGGGCGCCACGCTGACCATCGCCGGGGCGGCGTCCGCGGGCCCGCTGGACTGCGAGAGCCTGGCAACGTGACGAGCTCGGGCACGGTCTCCGCGCCGCAGCTCTTCGCCTCCAACACGCTCACCGTGACCAACACCTCAGACTTCTCGGACGATCTCTTCCTGACGAAGAACTGGGCGGGCTGGAGCAAGCTGCAAGTGTCCAACAACAGCGCGGCCCCCGACAGCGGCCCGGAGCTGCGGCTGCTGGGCAACCAGAGCGCGCGGGTCTTCCTGGAGCGGGACGGCGGGGCGCATCAGTGCGAGCTCATCATGATCAACGACGAGGCGCTGGTGCAGACGAAGAGCCTCTCCACGCAGCTGTCCCTGACCACGAACCAGAGGAACCCCGGCTGCCTCGTGATCGCGGGCAACACGGGCAACGTGGTCTGCAACACGAGCTTCACGAATTTGTCGGACAGCCGGGTGAAGACGGAGACGTGGCGGAGCTCCAGCAGCTCTTCGACTCCGTGGAGGCCAAGCAGTACAAGCGCCCGGACATGAACGAGGACCTGAAAAACGGACTCTTCGGACTCGACCGTTTTGAGCGCTTTTTGCGCCAAAAACCGGAGCCGGATGGAGCGGTGACATCAGTGGTGACATCAGTGGTGACAAGCTCGGCGGGCTGACGGACCACCTCGACGAAGCGGTGACAAGCGGTTGGACATGCTCGGCGTGGCTGGTATTTCGCGATTTTCCGGGCCGAAAGCGGAAGAAAACTGACGCTTGCTCCGAACCCTGGACACATCTCCTGCGGGGCCTGGTGCGGGCCTGGTGCGGGCCTGGTGCGGGCTGGTGCGGGCCTGGTGCGGGCCTGGTGCGGGCCTGGTGCGGGCCTGGTGCGGGCCTGGCAATCCTGTGTTGGGCACAGGATTGCTGCCTCAATCCTGCTGCGGCAACAGGATTGCTCCGGCCATTCCTGCGCCACGCACAGGATTGCCCTGATGCAGCACCAGCAGCTCTGGCTTGGAGCTGTTCTTGCCCGAGCACAGCCTTGTGATGGAGCCGGCCCTGCTGTAAAGCTCCCAGGCCTCAGGCACGTCATTGATGCTCACAAGGAAGGGCAGGCCCGCTTGCGAAGAGCGCGTCTCGGAGCTCCGAGTGGAAGGCCAGGTCATGCCCCCGCCTCCTCGTGCCATAGTAGTTCATGCTGCGGCCTGGGAAGATGTAGGGAGGATCGGCGTAGATACAATGCCGTGGCGCTTGGCTGGGCAGAGCGCGTAGATGGGCCAGGGCGTCCTGGCATCGCACGGTCACGTTTGTGGGAGGCCGCTGCAGACGCCGCACGCTGTTCAGCGCCAGTGGCCGCTGCTGTGCGAAGGAGCCCCACTTTCCCGAGAAGCTGTTGCGCAGCAGGACGTATGAGCAGGCGGCCCGGCGCCCGGCGCGGCCTCTCTGAGTGCCCGGCAGGAGGCGACTGAAGTAGAAGCGCCTGTCTATCTTGCGCCCTGCCAGGCGCTGCAAGGAGCGCAGGAAGACCGGGTCTTGCCTTAAGTAGCAGCGGTGCAGGTTTGCGACGGGCTCAAAGGCGTCGACACCACGCACCTTTAGGGCCGGACGCCGGATGGCGAGGTAGTATTCCAGCTTTCCAGAGCCGAAGAAGGGAGAGTGAAGCACAGCGACGTCCCCCAGCAGCCGGTCCACATGTGGGGCCAACCACGATTTGCTTCCCATGTACTTCAGTTGCATGTCAGCCTTTTAGTCTCTGGGGGACTATCATGCGCAGCGGGACACGGCGCGCACGGGCTCGGACCAGTGCTCCGCCACGCAGGGCAGCGTGTTCTCCGCGGCCCGATCAGTTCGCGTCGCGGAGCGCTTGGTGCACCTCAAGCTCCTTACTCTGGGTTACAGTGCGCGGGTTGTCGCCATGCATCGTTCGCATGTGTCCCAGTAAGCTCTGCGCTCCGGAAAACGGGAGGTCTTGCCGAGGACAGCCCTGGATTTGACACACAAAATTGTTGCAGTCGCGGCAGTGCGCCCGCTGTCGTCGGTGCTGACAGATTGCAGTGCCGCCGCAGTCGCAACACTGCTGCCGCCGCCGTTCATGCACGCAGAGCGACGCACAGCCGCAGTCGCGGCACGTGTGCTGCTGTCGCCCATGCATGCAGAAGGACGCGCCGCCGCAGCCACGGCACTGATACCGCCGCCGCCCGTGCGGGCACTTCTTCTCAGGCCGGCGCACAGGTACCATCGCTGAACACTCTTGGTGTGTTTTCTTACACACCACGGCAAGCGGCGACGCAAATGAACGCGCCAGAATAGAGGCAGCTGTGTAGCTGTGAGTTGTTTAAAACCCACAGGCGCCAGCCCGCCCGCCGCGGCAGAGACCACCGGAGGCTAGCAGGATGAACGCACCGCGCTGGGCTTCGAATTTGGCAAGTAAACAAAGGAAATGGGGAAGATCAAGCTGTTTCCTACGGCCGAGTATGGCAGCAAACAGCCCTCGGACCCCGTGGTGCCCCAGGTACCATGTACAGGTATCTTCCTCGGCCCCAGCAAGGCGCTGATCAGCATGATTCTGGAGCAATACCGCGGAGTCTTCGAGAAAATCTATATCTTCAGTCCTTCGATTGGGATCGACGACGGCTGGATCCCCGTCAAGAAGTACATAGAGGAGGACCTGGGGGTTAATACCGAGAGGGAACAGGCCTACTACGACGAGTGGGACGAGGCGGCGCTGCGGGGCATCATCCAGAGGCAGCGCAAGATCACCGAGACATCCAAGAAGTTGGAGATGAAGAAGCTGTATCAGGTGCTGATAATCTGCGACGACTTCGCAGATAGCCCGCAGCTCCACAAACCTCACGGTGCCCTGGATACGCTCTTCATCCGCGGTCGGCACCTCCAAATCAGCACATGGGTCAGCTCACCGAAGCTGAGGCTCATCAGTGCGGCAGTGCGGGTGAACATGCAATTTCTCTGCTGCTGGAGGCTGCGCAACCAGCACGAGCTGGAGGCCGTCATCGAAGAGCTCAGCGCCCTGTTGCCGAAGGACAAGCTGCACAGGATCTACGAGCAGGCGACTCGGGAGCCCTACAGCTTCCTCTTCGTCTACTACCTCAAGCCAAAGAATCAAATGTTCCACTTGCGCTTCGAAGAGCGTTTTGCACTGGAACGAGAAGCCGATGGGAGCGGCGCTCAGCTTCCTGGGCCAGAAGCTGTTCGCTAGCTCTACGCTCATCAATGCGAGGTGCGAGAATATCTCCTGCTGCACCTCCGTCGCAGCAGTCCAGCCGCCCGTCGTTCGCAGAACGGGTGGCTTCCTAAAGAACAGAATGACGACGATCTACGTGGACAGCCGCAAGAGGGTAGCCGGCTCGGACAGCGACTTCGAGGTAGACCTGGGAGAGTCCCTGCACCTGCAGAGCGACGCCAGGCTGGCCGTCTACAAGATCAGAATCGCGGACAGCTTTTTGTCGACTGATCGCGGTCGCTACCTCTACTGGGTGGACGCCGCGCTCGGCACGCTGAATTGGGCGCTGCTGCCCGAGGGCGCCTACACGGGCTCCCGGCTGGCCGCCTGGATCAGCTCCAACTTCGCTACTGCTACCTACAGCGAGACCACGAACAGCCTCAGCGTAGCCTACAACGGCAACCGCCTCATTCTGAACGATCTGGAGCTGCAGCAGCAGTTCCCTAAC
>CAUJNA010000316.1:186540-265903 GCA_963377175.1 Effrenium voratum | reverse complement strand
GGGTCATTATTTTGCAGCCATACGCCTCCACGCAGCGTTTTAGACTTCGAATCCTTCGCAGGACGAGGTCAAATGCTGGACGGACGAGTGCTAGGAGCCTCTCAGGTAGAATAAAATCCATTTGGGAAACCCCCTCTAAAGAGAGAGCTCCAGCTTTCCAGAGCCGAAGAAGGGAGAGTGAAGCACAGCACGTCCCGCAGCAGCCGGTCCACGTGTGGAGCCAGCCACGATTTGCTTCCCATGTACTTCAGCCGCATGCCATCCTTTAGATTTATCCCGGTCTCACTGCCCGGCTTCCCAGCGTCGAATTTGGGAAGTAAGGCAAAGGACGTATGGGGAAGATCAAGCTGTTTTCACAGCAGTAAGCAGCCCTCGGACCCCGTGGAACCCCTGGTACCATGCACAGGTATCTTCCTCGGCCCCAGCAAGTCGGCAAAACCGTGGCGCTGATCAGCATGATTCTGGAGCAATACCGCGGTGTCTTCGAGAAAATCTACATATTTAGCCCTTCCATCAATATCGACGACAGCTGGGTCCCTGTAAAGAAGTACATAGAGGAGGACCTGGGGGTTAATACCGAGCGGGAACAGGCCTACTACGACGAGTGGGACGAGGCAGCGCTGCGGGGCATCCTTCAGAGGCAGATCACCGACACATCCAAGAAGTTGGAGATGAAGAAGCTGTATCAGGTGCTGATTATCCTGGACGACTGCGCAGATAGCCCGCAGCTGCACAAGCCTCATGGCGCCCTGGACACACTCTTCATCCGCGGTCGGCATATGCAAATCAGCACCTGGGTGAGCTCCCAGAAGCTGAGGCTCATCAGCGCAGCCGTGCGGGTGAACATGCAATTTCTCTGCTGCTGGAGGCTGCGCAACCAGCACGAGCTGGACGCCGTCATCGAAGAGCTGCGCCCTGCTGCCAAAGGACAAGCTACACAGGATCCCGGGAACCCTACAGCTTCCTCTTCGTGTACTACCTCAAGCCAAAGAATCAAATGTTCTACGCGCGCTTTGAAGAGCGTTTTGCACTGGAAAGAGAAGCCGATGGGAGCGGCGCTCAGCTTCCTGGGCCAGAAGCTGTTCGCCAGCTCCACGCTGATCAACGCGAGGTGTGAGAACATCTCCTGCTGCACCTCCGTCGCCAGCCACCCATCGTTCGCCGAACAGGTGGCTTCCTAAAGCAAAGAATGACGACGATCTACGTGGACAGCCGCAAGAGGGTAGCCGGCTCGGACAGCGACTTTGAGGTAGACCTGGGAGAGTCTCTGCACCTGCAGAGCGAGATCAGAATCGCCGACAGCTTCCTCTCGACAGACCAGACCACGAACAGCCTGAGCGTAGCCTACGACGGCAACCGGCTCATTCTGAATTGGAGCTGCAGCAGCAGTGGACTACCCCACCTCCCGGCCGCTTCTCCGAGCAAGCCTTTCAGCATCGACCACATGCTCGGCCCAGCTTTGTCTCCAGCGGGCAGAGGTCTTCAAATTCGTGCGCATGATGGCATACAGCGAGGTCTACCTGGCCCCAGCTGGCCAACGCCGTGATCCAAAAACAGCACGAAGGACAAGGACGAGCCCCCTAGTCGGACGACTTGGCCTTCGTCAGCCGGAAGCGCAAGGTCTTAGGGTGATGGACCCCTAACGGCCATGAAGTGCCCGTCGGAGCCGGTCTCCACGATGGTGCCCACGCCGCTCTTCAGCGTTATCTTGGACTGTCGCCCAGATTGCCCAGCACGTCTAATCTCCCGAAGGTCTTTTAAAAAAATATTTTCTCTTAAAAAACCGATGAAGCAAGCGCAACCGGCGCCAAGGCCTAGAGGCAGACCTCCAAGTAAGAACAAGCCCAAGCCGCCCGTGCTGCCCCGCCGAAGAGCAAAAAAAACCAACCTGCCCACGGACAGTATGAATAGACTCCCCCTTCCGGCCCAAGAGGGTGAGATTTCCCACAAAGCCCAAGACGGCGCCCAAGGCTGCACCAAGGCAGCACCCGTGGCCAAGGCAGCACCCAAGGCAGCACCCAAGGCCGTGAAAGGCAGCACCCCAAGGCAGCGCCCAAGGCAGCACCCAAGTCCCAGCCAGCTACCATCCTCCAAGCCCAAGGCAGCGCCCAAGCCCAAGGCAGCGCACAGTAGAGCCCGAGGTACGGCCCGAGCCAAGGTAGCAAGACGTATCCGAGGCTGGAGCTTCAAAAATTGGCTTGGGGAACGCCGGCTGGCCCGGGAGGGAGCGGCACCTGGACGACGATGCACCGCCAGGTCCCTCAGCTGCGCTACGAGCGCAGAGGCGAACGCGCAGGGGCGAAGTTGCCGCGTAACCCGAAAAAAGATGAAGACGCTTCGGGCCCACGGCTTCAGCCAGCGCCGCGCTTCAAGCTACCTGGAGCCTGGACCAGCCGGACCGCAAGGCCACGTTCACTTCTACTTGGACGACTTTGTGCAGTCCAGCATGGTCAGCTCGCCGGCCGCTGGCCCCTGTCCTCCTGCCCCAGCACCTCCGCAGCAGTGCTTCTCTCAGATCCTGGTTGCCCCGCCTTTGCCTTAGTCCGAGAACTGCGCCGGGCTGCTGATGGCCACGTGCCGGCGGACGGCGCGTGCTGCCGGACCTGGACTTTGTGGAGGGCTGCTGCGACGCGGGCAGTCCCTGGCTGGCTGGTACCGGGTTTCGCTGGCCGCAATGCTCGACGCGGCACGCTGCGCGCTGAGCGCATGGACGCGTGGCCCAAGGGCGAGGAGCACATGGCCAAGCTCAGCGTGAACGCGACGAAAGGCTGGGGCGCGCGCACGGAGGTGGTCCACAGCGTGCGTAGCGCAGCAGCGAACTGGACGGCCGGGGGCTTCGCCTACGAGGGGGCATTGTGGAACTTCGTCTTCGCCAAGGCTGAGCCGACCCCACGCAGCCTCTGCAACACACGCCCCTAAGGGCGATCGAGAAAGGCTTCCGCACTTCCCGCAGAGGCCACGGACGAGGACTTGAAATGCGCCAAGGGGAGGAAACCGCTTCGGCGAGGCTGGAGACCGAGGCCGACGCGCTGACAAACAACGGGCAGGGGCCGCCCTCCCTCACGCCAGGACGCTGCCGAGTACGTCCGCATGAACGTCTTGCCCCGGGCCGCAGCCGACGACGTAGAGCGCCTCCTGGACGAGGCGGGGCGGCAGAGGTGGAGCGTGGCGCAGCACAGGCCATAGAGAAGACTGGCTGCGGAGGAGGTTGCCGTTGCCTTCGAGGTGGCGGGGCCTTCGGTACCTGGGAGGCCTGGCAGAGGAGCAGCAGCCTCGCGCCCACAGCAGGTTGCTGGCCACGGCGAAGTCGGCGCAGCGGCGACGGCTTGGAACTCGCACGCGGCGCAGCCTGCGGCCTGCCCGCGGCAAGCCGTGCAGGACGTCCGGTCCGCCAACAACATGAACGACGGCCCCAGCTTTGCGCTGCGCTCCAGCAGCAGCACTTCAGGCAGCCCTGCAAGCCGCGCCTTCAGTCTGGCTTCAAGTCCAGGCGCAGACCAATCACAATTAGGTAGGGCCATGCGCAACTTTTTTCGGACGCAAAAGTCTAGGGTCCACCCGGATTTTTTGCATTTTTTGAATAAGCGCCCCCAAAACAGCCATTTTTAAACATTTTTTGAAACAGTCTAAACACATTTTGATATATATTTTTTTGTTACAGCATACGAAAACGAAAAATTGAATTATTTTTTCAAAAATTCAATACACCTAAACATTTTTATTTTCAAAAACACACATTTTCCAAAATATTTTAGAAAATATATTTTTTCAAAAGAGATAAATATATATAGCATTTTAAGAAGAATTATTCAATAAGAAACAACATTTTCAATAATTCAATGAGGAGACTAATAATTAATCATTTTTCGAAATTTTGATATTCCGGAGTTGCGCATGGCCCGCCTTGTAGGATTTTATCTGTAATATATAAAACGCTATACTTACATTATAATTATAACATATAAGATTTTACATGTTATAATCATAGTATGGTTATAATTTAAATTCAGGATAACTATTTAATTGATATATCGTTCCTCTTTCATACATCATTTTAATAATACTATTAATATCTCTCACTGTATTTTTAACATTAAACTTTTCACTTTCAATAAATAATTTAATGATTTGTTTTACATCAACCCCTTCCATTTTATGATAAATCAATGCCCATAATATGTAGTCAATAATTTCATACTTTTTCTTACTGATTTTAAGAAATGCTTTAACATAATCATAAGGCGGTATTTCATACACAGTTAAAAATATCAAAATGTCATCTTCAACATTTCTTTCATTAAACCTTTTAATATCTAAATTATATTCGATTGCGTCTTGGTAATATCTCCATTTTTTACATGTTCTGCATATATTTTCTTTACCCAAAGAATAATCAACAATATTATTAACTATTCCATTAGGTAAATTTAATTTATATAATTCCATATTTTCCTCTTTGAAGTGGCAACAGTCATAGCATTTCTTATTGATATAATTATTGATTTCGGTTTCCGCCATTACACACTATATAATAATATATAGCTTTTATTTCTTTAAATACTTTTTTCCAAGAAATAAAATTAAATATTGAAATATAATAATAACATATAATATTTTACATGTTATTATTATATTATGATTATAATTTCAGTTCACAGGATAATAAGTTAATTGATGACTATTAAATTGTGTATATATCTTACCTCTTTCATACATCATTTAAAATAATAATATTTGTCGCTCTCACTGTATTTTTGACATTAAACTTTTTTCTTTCAATATATGTTTTAATGTCTTCTTTTACATCAAACCCTTCCCTTTTATGATAAGTCAACATCCATAATATACCTGCAATCATTTGATATTTTTTCTTACTGATTTTCAGAAATGCTCTAATATAACTATAAGGTGGTCTTTCATACACAGTTAAAAATATCAAGATTTCATCTTCAACGTTTCTATTACTTCTTCTTTTTTTTTTCTCAACACACAATTGATTATAGCTTGGTTATCTCTCCAGGTTTTACAATTTTCGCATATATCTTCTTCATCCATTGAATAATCAATAATATTATTAACTATTCCATTAGGTAAATTTAATTTATATAATTCCATATTTTCCTTTTTGAAGTGGCAACAGTTGTAGCATTTCTTGTTGATATAATTATTGATTTCGGTTTCCACCATTTCTATTATATTCTATATAGTTTTTATTTCTTTAAATACTTTTTTTACAAGAAATATTAAAATATTATTTAAATTATTATCATTTACAACTACAATTGCATCTAACACTGTAAGGAATAATATTATTCAGTTCGTGCGACAACTCGTTTGATTTACGTTGCGCTGTCAGATTTGTCATTATATTACCGTTTTTAATATCCATAGAAAAACCGCATCCGCAGTAATTACATTGATTAGTGATATTATTTAAAAACCATTGCGCATTTACATAACCTTCTTTAGGTATTGTTCTTTTGGCTTTCCTGTCTTGTTCTTTGTAATTTAATATTTTCCTTTCAAAATAACTCATAATACATTTTTGATTAAATACATCATCAATATCTTTTGTATATTTATAAAATTTGACTTTGTTTAAATCTCTACACCTTGTAATTGCAGTCCATATCCATTCTGGATAATTCTTTACCAAAAAATGGTTATAATCAAAAATTGTTATGGTATCATCAATGCTACTGCCTTGGGCAGAATGACAAGTCGAGCAATATGCAAATATAAAATTACTTCTTATTTTATCAACTGGCAAAGACTGTAGAATTTCAGTTTTAACATTTTTCAACGTAAATATTCCATCGCTTCCAATATGAACAATTTTATATTTGAAATTTACATTAAAAACTGATGTTTTAGTTGTTGTATATTCTCTACAAATTAAAAATTCTCCTACTTCATATTCATCTTTTCTATTTTCTAATTTTCTAATTTCATTTGATACATTTTTACAAGTTGTATTTAAAAATGCTATGTTGTTGATTGATTTGCTTATGTCAGTTGTATATTCAAAGTATTTTTCAATAACTTTCATAATAGGTAACTTATTTTCAAAAATATCAATTCTAATATTTCTTAGTTTATCTTTATCTTCCTGTGTGTTAAGTCGCTTACATTCTTTTAACAAAATATTATATTCAAAAATGTTATCTATAATGTTATCAGTGTATACTTCATAGTCTCGAGTATTTGTTATCTCTTGAACTGGTTTTAACTGCTTGGTGTCTCCTGTTGCTATTATAATTTTGTTGTGCTTATTCTGTTCTACAAATTGTTTTATTCTCCAATATATATTTAAATTACTAAAATAAACTTCGTCAAATACTATAACATCAAAATCTGTAAAATCAAATGGTTCTAATTTAGCATCTCCATAATTAATACCGAAAAATTTATTTATTGTCATTGCTTCGCCTTCGAATGCCTGTAATAGTTTATTAGTAGGACAAATAAAAATTACATTATAATTTTTATCAACCATTTTTTGACATATATATGATTTTCCTGTGCCCGGTAGTGCTCCACGAATCATAATAGGATTATTTTGTTCAATAATTTCTATAATATTATCTGTGTCATATTCATCTAGTATATCAATAGTTTTACTTTCATAAATTGGTATTTGTATTAATTCGTTTTGTGTAATTTCATAATCTACAGTAGGAAATTTAATATATTCGTCGTTTGAAATTCTCCATCCTCCTATTTCATTATTAAAGATTAAAAGCTCTCTTGCTTTTGTTATATCCGATCGCGCTATTGTAAACGCATCTGTTTTGACACTGAACACATTAATGCCATTTTGATATAACTTAGAATAATCTTGATACATTCTAAAATTATGGTATTGAAGCAGTAGCTCTTTTACATACCTAAAACCATTCCTTAAGCGCGATGTATCCCTTAAATTAAGTATATAATACGACGCCTGTTCTTCTTCTGCTGTATATTGTTCTTCATCTACTGTAATTTGTTCTGTCGTGAAATGTGTTAATTTATGTATTTTACCTCCATACTCTGCCTGATAGTTTAAAGCTTCCTTAAGATTTTTAAACACTGTGCTTTTCTGGTCAGTTGCTCCCCCTTTTTCTAAAAGTCCATAATTAACATTTGCGACCAGTTTTTTTATACATTTATCTTCTTCATTGTCTTCGCTAATGTTTGTGTTCCAAAGTTCATTAACAATATTTTTATATCGACTTTGTGAATAAATGAAGGTTGTTTAAAGTATAAAATATTAATTCGTTCTCTTGTCATGTTATCTAGTTGTTTCAAAAATACACCATATAGTAAGCAATATTTTTTATTAAATAGCATTCTTCCTGTCCGTTTTAGTATAGTAGTTTTCTTTTCTATATAATATAACGTTAAGTCGTGTAGGTCATAAATATCAGTTGTATCATCAAACGCTCGCCATATGTCGAATTGATTAAATACTGGTATTTCTGATATAGTAATAAACGCATGAGTAAATGCTTTTGATATATCGATTTCGATTTCATTTTTGATATCGCCCCTATCGCACAATAAGCCAGATGGAACAACTGTTCTGGCTTCGTCTAAAATTTGAATATCAATGTCATTATAAAACGATTTATGAGATAAGTTAAACAATGACTTATTAAAATTAAACATTGCTTTATTCATATTGTTATATGTGGTTTCATCACATACTGCAATACATCCATCTGCAGAAGTTTTTATTAAATTTTGTGTTTTTATTATATATATTGTTTTGTTAAATTTTATTTTTATTTCTGATATAATACCAGCTTGAAATCTAATTCTTGGTTCGTAGCCACTATTAACTAAATTGAAAAATAATTCAGATAACTTATTGTCTTCGGATACTAAATATATCTCTTTTGTTTTTTCATCAACTTTGATATTTAGTATATCGTCAATATTTTTTATCATTTTATAAAGCGGTGGTTCCTCTCTTTCATTAATATAGTAGTCGGTTGAAGCTTTGACAGTTGGTATCTTGGTTATTAATTGTTTCTGTTGAATGCTTTTTAAGTCGTGATTCATTGCGTAAATATGACTGTTTTTGACCATTGCATAAAATGGTTTGATGTGCCTACTATTTATATCGGGGTCGCATTTATAAATTAATTTATTGTAACAATCATAAATTCTGCATGGAATTTTAAACTGTTTAAATACAGCCTCCATCTCGTGAATGGTTGCTCCCGTTTCGCCAAAGTTATCTCTACCTATAATTTCAATTACTCTCTCCCTAGTTAGTCTATTACGGGTTTTTTCATTCATAATTGTATCACTGTAAAAATCAGTTAATGCATTAATCCAGCGTTCGTTTTCAATATAATTACCCTTGTTAATTGCCTTATGTATGGTGTCTTCGTTCATCCTTAAAGGTGTATGTATATACCTATTAAAAATTGAAACATTAGTAGCATCCCTTAAATTTTCTGTAAGAATGTCAAATTTTTCGCCGTTTTTATTTACAATATCTGCTGATAATATTTTAATACAATCTATATTGTCATAAAATGCCGTCATCTGTTCATAATAGTTGTTAAAATCCTTTTCGGTTCGTAATAGTTTTAATGTATTAGAAAACTCATTATTTATTGTATCGCCTCTTATTCCATATTCTGTATTGGAGTCGCCTATCAATTTAAATATTCTTTTACCTATGATATCTTTAGAAAATGCAGTGGCTTTAATTGTAGCAGTAAAATTATCATATTGTTTCGCAAAAAATAAATGTTGTCTGTGTTTGAATGCATAGTTGGACTTTATGGTTCTTCTGTCTTTGTGCTCTGATATGTATAACATAAATTGAACAAAATATTTATTTTTCCCTCCCCTTGCTCTTGGTCCGCCTGAGTCGTTATCTATCTTCAATTTCCCTCCCGTCTCCTTATTTGTCCTTGCTTCTGCCATTCGTTGATTTAAGGGTTTATTTTCCTTGAATTTCTTAATATTATCCTTGTATTTTTGATATGTTTTATCATAAACTTTTGTGTCAGTAGAAGTTAAACCCTTGATTAAATTTTCAGCTGTTGTAACATTTGAAATCTTCCTCTCGGTATATAAATTAATTACTCTATCTATTTTTTTAAGGTCTGAATGTTTTGCTGTCCGTGATGACTTCCGCCTTAGCACTGTTAAATATCCAATGTTTCGTTCCAAAGCCTTAGACATAATTATACTATATATAATAATGATATAATAATATTTCTTTAACTATTTTTTTACAAGAAATTTATTTTTACAAAAACTATATATTTTTTAAACTTTTAAAATTTCATATCTTAAGAATGGTCGCGTGTTATGTTCTAAATACAAATATGTTTGTCCTAACTTTTTTTCAATCCTTTCAACTTTATATTTTGTAGGCAACCAATTGCTACTCCTTTCCTTTTCAGTTATTGCTTTCTTTCTGTAAATCTTCACTTCGTCACCTATGTTAATTTCAGGATATTTACGGGTTCTAGTTGCTTCGGTTGCCATTTTCATTTTTACTTTATAATTGTTTTTCTCCTTCAATGCTTCCGCTGGTGTCATTCCTATGCTTGAATGTTGCATTTTATTATTATACGTTATTAATATTTCAAAATTATAATCTATCCATTGTATATTGTCCTTTCCTTCTTTTTCATCTTTTTCAACTCTTTTATATAACATATCTTTGTAGGTGCGTATAAAACGTTCTGCAAAATTAGGATGTCCTCTTGTGCGGTATAATTCTATTCCTTCTTCTTTGAAATAATCTTCAACTGTTTTATTATATAAACTGCCTTCCTCGTCGCTATAAATAATTTCTGGTTTGCCTTTCATTTTCTGCATTCCTTCCATTACTCCCGCTAATATGTCAGGCGGTTGTTTTGATTTAATAGGTATTACTGTAGAATATCTGGTAAATATATCAATTAAAACCATGCCTACTTTAAATTTTTGATTGGGTATGTCATTAATAAAAAATAAATCTAATTGAAATTCAAAATATGGATGTGGAGCAATAAATGAATTTTTGCCTCTTAATTGCTTCTTCTGTTCTATGTTCTTTTGAAACCATTCTTTAACATCGTTTAAGGTTATGCTTTGTTCCTTTTGTTTAGCATCCTTATAGGTTGTCGCAATGCTTCCATACCCGCTTTTGTCATGATAGATTTTACTAATTATATCATTTTTATTAATATTTGCCATATTAATAAAGGTGATATTTTTTTTAACATTTTATTCAAAATCTTCAGCACTATTTAAATATGCTTCGTACTGTTGTTGTTTTTGGTTACTCCTATTAGTCTGCGGTTTGATATCTTTGATACTTGGGTATGAACTAAATATCATATTTTGTATTCTATCGCTGATTTCTATTTTTTTGTATAGTGCTTATAAATATTTTGTCCTACATCATTAAAAAGGATATTAGAAAGTGCATTATCCTGCTTATTGAAAATATGTGATAATATTATCTTGAATATGTTTAACGTGTTCAAAATATTATTTTCAATATATCTAAAACAATCCCGTCTATTCTTTTGGTCTTTTGATATGTCATACTCATCCAAAAATTCATTTACTAGACCATCTTTATATATTTCTATGTATTTTATTTCAACTGTTTCATAAATTGGTGTATCGCCTAAATCTACTCCAGCACTTACAGTTTTAATATTTCCCTTGTAGTGTAATTCATAACAGTCCCTTATTCTGTCGTGTATGTCCCTTGTGTAATTATGCCTTCCTTCGACATTCTTTAACAAATTGGATTTGATAAATTTGAATGTCGGAAACTTATATAATTTTGTAAAATAATAATCCTTGATGTTGTTTATTGTAACGGTTGTGTCTTCTTCCTTTTCATTTTCAATTATTTCAGTTAGTTTGATGAATTCTTTTGACTTATTACAAGTGTCAATATTTACAAATGTGCTCAATTGTTGTAATCTTTTGCATTTATAACATTCTTTATAATTATATTTGCATATGTGTTTAATAATATTTTCTGATAATTTGGTTCTATATAATTGAATATTATTATAATTAAATTTTCATTCTTTACACATTCCAATTTTTCTATTTATCATTCTTATAGTGTCATTCATGTTGATTTTATTTAAGAACTCACTAATGATTTCCTCCTGCTCAATCTCACTGAACATTTTCACCATATAATTATAATACATAATATTTCTTTAAATACTTTTTTACAAGAAATATTTTTATAGTAACATTTCTATATATTTTTATATTTTTCCTAAATTTATGGTTTCAATACCTAAAAACCAAAAAATGCACCAAATATTTATTAAAATATTTTTAATAAATATTATTTATTCAACTGTTATAATTTTATATGTTTGTGCCTTATATTTTCTGGGTTTTGTATTCTGTAAATCTTCTGGTTTGTTCTCATAATCAATATCTTTTAAATTAATTTCTCCGTTTTCTGCTATCTTGTCTAATTTCTTTCTCCTATTATATCTGATAGCACTTGCTCTCTTGGTTTCCATAAAGTCTTTTTCTACTCGTCTCTTTTGATAATACAATCTATTATATAGTGCCAGTTGTTCCTTTATTTGTTCCAGTGTCATATCTTCAGGTTTAATACTCATTATATAATATATTATATTATAATATATATTTCTTTAAATACATTTTACAAGATTTTTAAACTAAATATTTTTATTTTTATTTTTCTTTTTAAAGACTTCGTTCTCCAAATATTCTACGCGATGGATTAGTTTTGATAAAGCATCCCAACTAATACAGGCCATTCTGTCATAGCACATTGTTAAGTATTCTCCTGAATCATTTACAATATTATATTTAGGATTTGTGTATTGTTGAACATCTTGAGCAATCCATCCTAATTCAGTTTTTCTGGTTTTTTTTAACAAATGTTTTAATCTTAATGTTTTTTACCATATGTATAGTATCATCTTCTACATCTTCTATATTATCTTTCAGTCTCTTATCGCTACTTAAATTAAATCCGTTAAATGATGAAAATTGAGTATCATCCAATTGTAAATATTTAGTGCCATCAATATAACTATCAATAGTTGTTGATGCTTCTAATCTTAAAACAGCATCACTATTTAAATGTCTCAAATTGATTTTATGAGCAATTCCAAAAGTCATATCACCGTCAATAGTCCAGTCGCCTCGTAATTCGCTATTACTACCACTATTCAAAATAATTTTATTATCAGCATATGTTGAAGATAATCCAACAACCAAATTAATAGAGTTTGAAGTGTTGCTATTCCTAATTATTAAATCATTTGTATCGACATACATTTCAGCAGTATCAATTATTGGTTTTGATGTGTTGCCAAATTGAACATTGCCACTCGGTGAATTTTGTAATAATAAAGTATTTCCTGATACTGACTGAACTTGGTTGACTTCAACTTTCTTACCAGAAACCATTGTTAAATCACCATTTGTATATACATCACCTAACACATCAATAGGTTTACTAAAAATAGTTTTATTCACTAATCCATCACACATCATATATTGATTAGAAGAATTTTGTAATATCGCCAATACTAACAGAAACAAAATTATTATGCGCCATATATAAGCCTTCTGTAGCATCTGGTGTATATCTTCGTATTGAACCATTATTATTAAAATTTAAATATGAACCATTGTTAAGACCAATTGCTTTATCAGTTCCTATAAATTGTACAGAATCAGTGAATCTCGCTTGGCCAGCACAATTAAGTTTATATCCAGCAATACCAGCGGCACCTAAACCAAATCTATCAGGGCACCAAACTCTACCAACACCGCCAGGGTAACCTAGAATAGTCTCCCATTGGCCATTAGCGCTACTCATCCACATTTGGCCGTCTCGATTAATATTAAATTCTCTGTTAAACATTACAAATTGCATATGTAATCCATTACTTGGTGCTCTATATTTATTACAAAATAAAGTATTACCAGTAACCATTGTAATAGAGTCATGAAATGTAACCGGACCCGATACTGATTGATTGCTTAAATCTAGTTTATCTAATTTTTGTAAATCCGTTGCTAATAAACTATTGATAGTATTTGAATTTTCAGTTATTAATAAATCTTGTGTAGTGTTGTCTGATATGATTGAAGCAAATGTATTGCTGTATGCAGTATTTGTATTGAATAAATTAGTATCGTTTGTATATAATGTTGATACATCTGTTTGAATAGTTGTTTTTTCGGCTGTAGTCCAAGAAGCACCCGCTCCTGCTTGTAAATCTGCTATATCTGTTAAAATCGTTGATATTGTGTTTCCGTGTCCTGTTATGTTATTAATATTTGTGTCAATTAATGATATATGCGAGGTTATTGTGTTTTGATGACTATTAACAAAAGTCATATTACTACCTACTGTATTATTTAATATTGTTATTCCATTTGTATTTGTTGCTATGTTGCTATCGTGTGTTGTTAATACTGCTAAATGTGATGCTAATGTATTATTATGTCCTGTGATTAAGGATGAATTGGAACTAATACTATTGTTAAAACCACTGATTAAATGTGTATTTGAACTAATGTTATTAAAATTAGAATCAAGTTTAATTGTATTTGCTGATATAGTCGGTAGTATTGAAGTTATGGTTAATCCGTGTGCTGTTATATTATTAAAGTTGCTTGTAATTGTTGCGTTTTGATTTACTTGTTCATTAAACATAGTTGTTGATGTTGCGTTTAATTCAGTAATATCTAAAATATTGGCATCTATCTTATTTTTCTGTGCTAAAATAAGAACATCAACTTCTTCAATTGTATAACCTCCACCTAATGATCCTGCTGTGTCTGCTAATTCTTGTTTTGTAGCATAAACACTGCTTAAGGTTGATGGTTCTGTTGAATTTATTAATACTAATTCACTTGCTACAATTCTACTTGAGCCGTCCAGTGATAATGTTGAAAACATAATTATTATATAGTAGGTTATATAATAATTATATTTCATCTTTTCTTTCCTCTTGAACCAAATATACCTTTATTTAATGCATTGTATTTTTCTTGCTTCTGTCTCAAATATTCATTTTGCAATAATTGGTAATGCTGTGCTATATTTTGTAGCGGGTTTGGAGGCGGTGCTGGTTGCATTCTTCTTGGGGGTGGCGTGTTCGCTATTATATTATTTTGTTGCAGTTGTGGTTGTTGATTTTCTTCGCGCGGTTGTTGATTTTCTTCGTAATATTCTACCTTTTGGGGTTTTGCTATTGGAACTGCTTTTGGTTTAGGCTTTATGGGTTTAGATTCTAATGGTCCTTGGCAATTGCGTTCGTGGCTGTATCTGTAACTGCGTAGTGTTAATGTTTTTTGACATTTTGGACAGGTTATTTTCTTTTCATTGCGTGCTTGAGTTTTTGAGTTGTTTTTAAGAGGTTCTACATGTTTTATTTCTTGTGTTGCTTCTATTATTGGTTCTGCCTTTGGTGCTTCTTCTTCTTCAATTGGTGGTAATTCATTTACTGGCTCGTCTGCTTCAATTTGATTACTAACATCAGGTTTAACTTCTGACATATATAATAATGTATATATTTTGTCAATATTTTGTCTATATGGACAAAATTAAGACATATTAATATTAATACTATATTATTAATATTAATATTCTCAGTTGGTATCTTCCAATGTCTCCTCTAACGACTTTAAGTATTGTTGATGCATTTTTGATTTTAAATGTCTGTTGTATGCCAATTTTAGACATATGCCTCCACATTCGCAAGTCCGTGTTTCTTTCAACTTATCAGGGTTATTTTTTCGGTATTCGTGTTGATATAAAATTTTCTGTTCTCTATTCTTGTCATAATATTTTTTGTCTGATGCCTTAAATGTATCAATATTGTCTATACGGTATTGTTTCCTGCGTTCGCTCAACTCCTCGCGATGTTCTTCGTTGTACTGTTTTTTATACTCTTTTATTTCGTCTTTACGTTCATTGTAATATTCTTGTTGTTTTTGTATTCGTGTATCTCTATTGTCCTTATACCACTGTTTGCATTTTTCATTTAATTATTCCTTGTGTTCGTTGCGATATTCTTTTTGTTTTGACTTTAATTTGTCACAGTTCTGTAAGCGATATTCCTTATTTCTTTGTGAGTAAATTTCTTTGTGTTCTTCATAATGCTCCTTCCTACTTCTTCCAGCAACATTTTTATTAATACACTCATTGTCTCTTTGACATTGTCCTTCTCTGGCATGTAGTTCTTCTTTACTATGACACGGGGCATTTTCTAATAATTCAATTCTACAATTCTTAACATCATATTCATCAAATAGATCAAATATTGACACATAACGACAAGCGCCCTTCAACTATTTCTTATATTCAGACCTATGTTTGTCCATTCTTTTACATAGTGGCTGAACTGTTGAACCTATATAACATTTTGAATAATTAGCGTCCCATATTCTGTAAATTTTACCCTTACTATAATCAGGCATATATCAATATTAATATATGTAAATACGCGTTTAAATACCTTTTTTTGACTTTTAAAAGTCAATCAAGCTGAAAGAGCAAGGAGAAAGAAATGGGAACGCCGTGAAAATCAATTAACTCATTTTTTGAAGTTGTTATTCTAAAATGTAGTCTTTTAATATTTTTACCACCTACATCAATGAAGTCTGCATAAACTGGCGTTTGAAAGTCTGTTAAAACTCCCCCAAGTTGTTGATTAATATGAACTTTTTTGATTACTGCACTACTGAAATTATTAGGTGCTGAATATTTGTAATCGCTTAACTGACTGCAATTTATAAAGACGTTGGCAAAAGGAACTAAATTAAAGTATCCACTTAACCAAGATGACGCAGGTTCGTAGACAATATAATTACTTAATAAATAATTAATAGATTTTGGTCTTAAATTGTCATATTCAAACTGTCCTCGGTTCCATTTGTCATTTACATAAGTTTCTACTTCGTCGTCAGTTGGTATTTTGATTTTGTAATTTAGAGGGTCATTTAATTTAAGTTCCATTTTGCGTTCGCTTTGTCCATATACTGTTAAGAATAAGTCAGGCGCAATATCATTACATGCCGTGTTAAATTCCGTTTGTATTTTGTATGATAATTGATTAGCGTAATAAATTTCACCAGATACATCAACGGCAGTGCTTCTCAATAATACATTGGAACTATTATACAACATAATATAGAAGCGTTCGTAAAACCCTTTCTCTGTTGTATAAAACGGAGTGCTAAATGAACACTCTGTCACGAACATTTTTGTTCTTGGTGGAATTTCAAAGTTTTGGTCAAGTTCTATAATAAAGTCACTGGTAGAATTGCTTTCTGGTAATCTGTAAGCACTATCAACATAGATTTTTTTATATGTTAATCTATCACTCATAAATATAATATACAATAGAAATTATAATATAATTATTATTGATAATTACTTTGAAATTATTGTTATTAATAGATAGTTTAAAAACAATATCTATTAATAATATATGATTGGACGACAGTTATTATTAGGTGCTATAGAAGGCAGGACGCCGACGCAAATGATGGCAGGTGTAGCAAGTGATAAAGCATATACGGCAGGTAAGGACTTAATAGAAGATGTATTTTTTAATCATAAAAAGAAATTGGAAGACAAACTAGGAGGTTTCAATAAACATTTTGATAAGCAAATAATGAAACATAAAACACGATATGCTGAAGAAATTAATGTTCAAAATAAAAATAAAATCGATGATGTTAAAGGTTTGGACGCCGCGTGTTCAAATGTAAATGGAATAACAAGAATAGGCAACACATTATATATTGGCGGCACTGGTGCTAAAACGGGACTAAATCACAAAGTCAATGATGTAATTGCAGATTTGTTTTTTTATTCCTACTCGTAATGTTCAATTAAGCGAAAGATATAAAGACGCAATGGAAGAATTAAGGAAAAATCCAGATGTGAATAGAATTGTTGGACATAGCCTCGGTTCATCCGTTGTTCAAGAAATCAACAACAGACACGGCAACAAATATGCGACTACTGTTTATTCATCACCTTTTGTATCAGGAAGTAATCAACAGAAAAACCCGCGATACTTACGATTTAGAAATCGCGGAGATCCTATAGCAATGTTCGATGACGCGGCAATAACTGGAGAAATAGAAAGCAATAATTTATTAGATAAACACAGTTTCAATAATTGGACAGGACAAGGTATGACTGAAATTAATCCTACTACTGATATTTCTAATGGGTTCAACCCGAATGATAATTCGGGTTAAATGCTTCGCGTTTCAATCCTAATTCAACACCAGAACAATAAATAAATAAATATATATATGTATATAAGTTATATATGAGTATTGATGCTGAGAAATGGGACAACGATATTGAATATGCTTATAAGAAAATGATAGAGCGAGAGAAAGAGAAAGAATACAAAATATCAAATAGTAAATACGAATGGCATTGTGGCAAGGAAGTGTTAAATAAAGATAAGGAAGAGCACGAAAGCAATGATTTAAATCATTTATACTACAGAAAAGGTAATATTGAAGGACTTATAATAGGCATGTGTAGTGAAATTATTAATTATGAAAATGATTATTTAAAATTACATCCAGAAAATAACAAAATACATTATACAGATTATAGTAGAATTGATTATACCGACTTTTTAAAAGAACAAGAAGAAAAGAAAATTCCATTAGATGAAGATGATTTAAGTTATTTGTATAAGTATAGAGACGAATTAGAAGATTGTATAAAGCGTATAACTGAACTAACATTATCTCAATAATATTAATAATAATGTTTAGAAATAAAGACAAGCAAAGCAAAATTCCATTAGAGAAGAAACTGACAAAAGAACCTACAAAATACAATAAACAATATAAAAATTTAGATTATGATACTTTAAAAGATATAGTTGATACAAAAAGTAATTATCTAATACATACTATAAAAAATACAACTTCAAATAATTCTACTACAATGCTTCCACATAAGAAAAATATAAATAATAAAAAAAATAAAATCTAAGTTTATCATGTTCTAATTTTGATACAGATTTTTTTTTAAAAAAATCTATATCATCATATATAAGTAATGGATAATACAACTGCAGAAAGCGAAACTACAATGATTAACTCGTTAAATTTTGGACTTCCAGAAACAGCACAATACATCACAGACAGAAGACACGTTAATTATTTTCCATCAGGTAGCAATGTCTATAATCCAAATGCAGGAAACAAAAATATTAGATTTCATATAACAGGTGAAGACAACACATATATTGATTTATCTTCTATTCGTTTATTTGCTAATCTTCAAAACACCGACGGAACACGAAGTCATTTTTTACGACCGTTAGGTAATTTATCATCCTTCTTCAGTCGTTATAGATGCACTGTTGGAGGTCAGCAAGTTCAGGATATTATTGAATACAATAGGCATTGTGAATTGTATAATTCCTTTAAAAGTCAAGATGCTAGAGATATGGACGATTTAGAAAGTAGCGCTAATCCTCGTTGGGATGATGACTGGCGACACACATATGCTACTGGATTAGCAGAATTTTTGATGCTAATAATGAACGAGGAACTACTGGAACAGCACCAGATGGTGCGTTAGTCGCCGCGGGAGATCATAATAATTGGGGCGATTTAACAGCACGATATACCCGCCATTCAGTTGCAGGAATACCCGGCGCTAATGGTTATATGAGATTAGGACATAAACCGGTATGTGGACTGTTAGAAAGCAATTATTATTTACCTTTACGATATGCTCCGCTTGAACTGGAATTTACAATTGTATCGGATGAGCACGTACCAGTAATTACACCATTTGCTACTCGTGATGCAGCGGGGGATTTAATCAACAACACATATACTGACAAATACGGCTACTATTTCACAACCGGCGATACTTCAACGCAGTGGGAATTGAATAACGTAATTATAAGAGCCGAGGTAGTACAATTGGACAACACGGTCAATAATAACATAGTGAAACATTTGTTAGAGGGTCAAAGTTTGAAATTAGTTTTTCCAATGTATCACACTATGACACAATCATTCAACGCGGCAGGAAATGAAATTAATATGAATATTGTTAAATCCGCTTCTAAATTGAATGGTTGTTTCATTACATTATATCGCCCACCAAGAGCAGGAACTGACCCACAAAATACCAATTATTGCAGACAAGACAACTACATTTACAAGCGATGGAATTATTTTTACAATCCGATGATTAATTCTCGTATTTTTGATGGTCCTAATCCAGATGGAGATGATCGCGCGACATACCAAGGAAAGGGCTTTCAAAATTCAGATTTAAACTTAACGTGGCAGTTACAAATTAATAATAAGAAATATCCAGAGTTTGAATGCCAGAGCCTCGCCGAGAGCGCCTACTACCTCCGAAGAACATTACACTATTTGAACCCTGATCAAGACGCCTTTAGCATTTCATATAAACGCTACAGAGAAGACAAGTTCGTTATTGGGATTTCATTTGAGAAAATGGCAGACACTAATTTTACTGGACAAAATACTAAAATGGGAGGTTTGTTAGTATTCAAACTGAAAGGAAGTACTAGAGCACTAACAACTAATGAAGATGTCCGCGAGGTGTTTGTGCATATGATCTCAGAAAGTGTGTTAGAATTGCGCGAATCCGGAAGCATAATTTATGATTAAAGTTAAAATCTATGATTAATATATAATGTATAAATTTCATAAACGAAATAACTTAAAAAATAAAGGTAAGATATTCTTACAATCCTCGCAAATTAAATATAGTCCATTTGATTTAAAAGATAATGAATATCTAAAACACCTACACGAACAAATGAAATTAAGAAATTCACAAGAAGCATCAGTAGCATTTAGAAAACACATTCAAGAAGGACACGCCAGAGCAAATTATCAAAATGAATTAGACAGATTAACAATGGAACTACACCGCCCAAATCTACCACATTCGACGAAGGAGCATTTAGAAAAACGAATTAAGGAGCTGGAAAAATTAACATTTACTTAAAATTTATTATAATAATATTAATAATCTAACTATTATTATAATAAATATGGCAACTACAGCAAGTTTAGAATTAATAAATCCATATGCAAAATTTGGATTGAAACGACGCCCCACTTATGAAGAAATTGTAGGTCTAATTGGCGAAAATGATTTAATAACAGGAAAACTACCTAACCGAGATGCTACATTCTTCAAAGCAAGTCCTCAAGGAAGTTTTTTTGATGGAAGCGACCACTTAGAATTATTGAAAGACCAACAGATGAGAATATTAGACAGACAAATGAGAGAGGCAATGATGAAACAAGAAGCACATAGAAACGGGCATACTTATGCAGTTCACAAAATGAATGCAGGAACACCTGTCCAAGCAAACGCTGATGCGATAAATGATGAATATGATTTTTCCACACCACAACAAACGGCAAGACAACACGAGGCAATGGTAGATACAAGGCTACAAGAACTAACCACAGCAACAAAAGAAAGAGTAAATGAAGTGAGCCAAGCAATGGCATCAAACTTACGAGAAATGGGTGGAACAATTTTTCAATTAATGCTAGGCAATAGACAATCAGCACCATCGGCAACAACAAGAACAGTACCGGATAATCTCCCAGTATTAGAATACGAAGGTTCGCCAATTTCGGGCGGAGATGATGCCCAAGTAGAATATCAAGCCACAGGAGCATCAAGTTCAACGCCGCAAGAGCCGCCGCCATTGCCATTATTTCCATTGTTCAAAACAACAATAGATAATAATATTAGTCCTGCTTACTGGAAAAACAACCCTAATTTAACAGTAGATGATATTAAATTTCAATTTTATTTAAGAGGAATTCAAGTGCCAGAAGAAAGCGAAATACAAGAAGAATTGAAACACAAAGGCAGAGGCAAGGTGAGAACATACAAACAATATTTAGTGGATATGATTTTAGACACTATTGATAATGGCGGGTGGATAGTAAATTTAGGCAAAGGTAGAATAGAAGAACTCAAGGCAAGTTTTAAGGGCAAAGGTAAGAAATAAAAATATAAATAATAATAATGATAATATTAACGAAAAATATACTGAAAAGAAAGAAGCAGAAATTCAATGACACATATGATGACGACAGTTTTTCAATACATAACCTAATGAAACCAAACACTTCAAGAACAATACAACCACCGAAATTGATGAAAAAAGGCATACCGAGAGAATTTATTGACATTGCAACCAACACAGATACTATTGCTACAGCAACCAGAGAGACGCAAGAAAAGTTACACAATGATGCAAATCAACCATTAAATGTGACATTTGAAGCGTTTAAGGTAAAGGAAAACCAGGACAATATGTTTCAAATAATGCTTAAAAACTTTTGGCGCAACACATACAAAAGAAATGAGCCAACAAGAACACAAGCAACACAAACACTGAAAAACCAACGCGACGCAATGGTGTCAGCCTTTACTAAAATGCTCGACAACAACAAACCACCAGAACCACTGCCAAAGAAACCAGATGAGGATGACAGCGATGAAGAAGAAAAGAAGTTCAAACTGACAAAAATGATAGAAATAATGCTACACAACGGCGCTACAATAGCAGATATCATATTAAACTTATCGCATAGCGCAATTGCAACAACTATAAATATCGCAGATTTAGTCAATCAATTAACAGCAGGACATGCGCAAAGTAGCAGTAGCAATTCATCAAATGAAGCTATTAGTGTTCATAGTTCTCCACCTATTACTGTCCATAGTTCTTCATCTGAAAGTCCAACAGAAATACCAGCACCAACTGAAGACGAAGAAGAAGAAGAAAACCAACATTTCAATTTTGAAAAATTAAAATCTAAATAATATTATATATAATGGGTTCAAGTAAATCAAAACCAGTAGAAATTGATGACGAAGAGGCTATTAAAGTAATAAAAGATATAGATGTAAATACGATAAGTGAAATGTCAAGAATTGATATTCTACAAATAAATTCATTGAAAGCAATAATAAATAAATTAGAAAAAGTTAATGAATGTAAAAAAGATAAAATATATTATAAATTACCTGCTCTCAATCTTTGTAGCTATTCATTATTTTGAATTAATAACATTAAGCCAATGGCTTAATGCTATTAATTGCTATCATAATCTGTCATTTCACTTTCGGGTAATTTTGTTGAGGCATTGCTACACATATCATCTATTAAATCTTCTTCATCAACAAAATTATTTTGAAATCTTAATAATTCCTCGTCTGTTGGTCGTCTTTTTAACCTTATAAAGTTTATGTATCCAAGAATTAGTATGAAAATTATAATTACCTCTACGATAAAATCCACCACATCTACATAGTTTCATCGGCATATTATTATATTAAATTAGAATATATTTATTAATCATTTGTAATTTGAAATGCCTGTTCAAAATTGATATGGAACATCTTATTAATATCTTTAGCATTCATATTCACGTAGAAAAACATATGGAGCAAAATTCACTGCTTGATGATACATATCTAACAATTGCTGTTTATCAACAATGGCGCTATTTTCTTCAATAAAACTCATTAACTCACTGGCATTGTTCAACCTAAAAATATATAATGAACTGGCATTTAAACGAATGATAGGCGCCAAAACATTGTATTTTTGTGTTGAACAAATCACACTTACTGCATCGTGCCTGCCTCTTGTAAATAATCCATGTAATAATTTACTATATCTAACAAATTTAGGGTCGTCTGCGTGGTCATCTATAACGATTAATATTGAATGTAGGTTCTTTATCTTTTTAGATTTCATATAATTAATTATTTTCTTCTGTCTTTCAATTACATTTTCTAAATCACTTGGATTATAATTATCAAAATAAATTTGTTCTTTTTCATCATCCACGTGCAATTCGTCCCTGATGTATTTTTTAACTTCTGTAAATGTAGGGTCGTTATGGACGCTGGGGGAAAATATAAATATTCTTGCAAATGAATTTCTATAAACATTCAGTATTAAATTTTGAATAAGGACAGTCTTACCGCCTGTCGAAGAAGCAACTATAATACTTCTAAATGGTAATTTTGGCACGTGCTCATATTTAGATTGTTTGAATTCATATTCAGTTATGTTTATTGGTTTTAGTATTGGAACATCTGTCATAGTTGATATTAAAGATATATAGAAAATTATATTTAAAAATTAACTTGTAATTAATATTAAATGGAACATCATTTTTATGATATGCTGGCGGCGAATATCATAAAAATGGAACAGGTTTTCCATTGCTTCAATCAATAAAGCATTGACGCTAATTAGTTTGATGCGTTGTAAAGAAAACCCCAAGTGCTGTGCCCTCCGAATATTCTATCATGCATGAAAATAATAAGATTAAATAACTATTTTATCTTATTAATTATATGAATAGAAGTTATTCAAATTATATTAATATAATAGATGAAATGGAGAATATAGAACAAGTAATAATTACTGACAATAAAATAAAAAAAATGTTGTTATTATTCACTAGAAATAAATAAGTTTGTGATACAATATATCAAAAATAAAAATGTAAATATTAATATAAATGCCTCCAAAGAAGAAGCAAGAGAAACAAAAAGAGATTGAATGTGTCAAATGCGAAAAATGCGGTCAAACAATTAAACCATTAAATGAATTAGAATTAGATAAAGAACATGTTAAAGTTAAATGTTGGCCGTGTTCATGTGGTAGAACCATGCATACAGTACATACAGTAAAAAAGAAAGATGCCGACGGGAGCACAGTTGAAGAAAGTTGGGTAGAAAACTTCAAAAGTGGATTTGGTAGGTTATTTACACCTGAGAAAGAATGATGAAAAAATAGTATTTAAAGAGTAGATTTAACACCACTTCAAACGCATAAATAAATAAATAAATAAATAAATATATAAATATTTATATATAGAAATGTCTGAAGTTGAGAATGATGCTATTGCCGAACTATCAAAGAAGATAATGACAGTTAGTAAAAATGTTAAACTGTTGTACGAGATGATAAAAACTATTGACCAGAAACTTGATGCAAAGGCAAACGAACCAAAACATAACAATGAAGAGAAGGAGAAGATGGACAAAATATTTCAAGCAAAATCTATAGGAAGGCCATCGGGCGACTACCCTACAAAGCAAAAGAAATACTGTGATATGTTGAATACAGGAAAAATCAAACAACCCAAAAGCACCACTTTAGAATTTTACAAAATTTCAAAAAATGATGATGGAGTATATGTATTATTTGAATAATTAATATCTAAGTAATTCTAATAATATGAATTTATTAGAATTATTTAGCAACAAGACCTATATAAAATACCTAGTAGTTTGATATTGGAAACTGTGATGAGTTTGACAGAAATCGGGGCATGATTTTGATAAAATCGGGGAATGATTTTGATAGAATCGGGGAATGATTTTGATAGAATCGGGGAATGATTTTGATTATAACCATACTATGATTATAACATTTATGCCCTTATATGTTGTAATTATAATGTAAGTATAGCGTTTTATATATTACAGATAAAATCCTACAAGGCGGGCCATGCGCAACTCCGGAATATCAAAATTTCGAAAAATGATTAATTATTAGTCTCCTCATTGAATTATTGAAAATGTTGTTTCTTATTGAATAATTCTTTTTAAAATGCTATATATATTTATCTCTTTTGAAAAAATATATTTTCTAAAATATTTTGGGAAATGTGTGTTTTTGAAAATAAAAATGTTTAGGTGTATTGAATTTTTCAAAAAATAATTCAATTTTTCGTTTTCGTATGCTGTAATAAAAAATATTTATCAAAATGTGTTTAGACTGTTTCAAAAAATGTTTAAAAATGGCTGTTTTGGGGCGCTTATTCAAAAAATGCAAAAAATCCTAGGGTGGACCCTAGACTTTTGAGTCCGAAAAAAGTTGCGCATGGCCCTACCTAACTTCACACGCCCCGCCCCTTCTCCTGGGGCCTGAACCCTGTGACTCTGCCCCAGTCCCAGCCGAACTCCCGGGCAAGCTCCCGCAGCTCAGGGCAGTCACGCCAGAGCCGCCTGCCTCCGCCGAGCTACGACCAGCTGGCCCGAGACATCGAGGCGGCCTAGACTCTCCTTCGCCGTACGAGCGAAAATGAGTGTTGCGCTACATGTAAAGAAGCATGGAGGTAGTCACAGCCGGAGCACAGGATGAGTTGATGCAGAGCCTGGACTACAAGCTGAAAACCAGCAACACCAACTACGTGACCGCACGACACGACGTGCAGTATTTCCCCAGCTCGCTGAGCTCCTTCTCTCCCGCCACCTTGAGGGTCTGCCGCATTCCTCTGACCAGCGGCACCTCGTTCATCGACCCCGAGTCGATCAAGATCGCCTTCAGAGTCAGAAACACGGACGCCACCAACCCGCTGGCGCCTGCCACTCCGAACCCAGCCGGTTTCATCCAGAGGATCCAGGTCTTCGCCAACGGCCAGCGCTGCGACGACATAAACTACTACGGCCGCACCGTGGCCGTGCATGACCTGCTGAAGGGCCGCGAGTACAACCAGAACAAGGCCGTGGAGGGCTACGACGAGGTGAACAACTCTCGGACGCCCCGCGCGGTGCACCAGAGCGGCTACGCGGACGTGCTGCTGCGCCCCACCATGGTGGGCATCCTGCGCTGCGGGAAGATGCTGCCGCCGCAGCTGAACCTGGTGATAGAGCTCGAGTTCGCGGACGCGACGACAGCGCTGTGGTCCGAGAACGCCGGGGCGCACCCGGCGGGGGCCACGCTGAGCACCGACTTTGAGATCCAGAACGTCCGAGTTCTGGCCTCCCAGGTCGTCCTGGACTCTGCGCTGTTAGAGTCCTTCAACCGCGTGCTCCTCACAGGAAGGTCGCTTGTGTTCAGCTACCCCACGGTGCACACGCAGCAGTCCACGGTGCCTCCGGGCGTGGCGGAGCACAACGTCACCGTGGCGCGCGCCTACACGAAACTCATGGGAGCGTTCGTGACTTTTTGGGACAACGGCGCGGGCTCTAAGATCCACCTGCTGGCCAACCCGGGGCAGGACGTGGCCCGCATCGGAGCGGCCAGGCAGGAAGACAGTCTCCTGGAGTCGCAGATGCAGCTGGGCAGCGAAGGGAGCCTCGGAGCACTTCCACTTCCTCTCGGTCCTTGCGGGGACCTACGACGACACGGTGCGCAACATCGACATCGACCGCGCTGGCTACCTGCGCCACAGCTTCATCGCGGGCTTCCCGACAGAGCGCGTGCCCAAGATGCCCCTCAGTGGCGTCAGCGCTCGTTCGGGCGACCTGGCTTGGTTCACTTTCAAGGCGCTCGACGGCACGATATCAGCTGGTGACGCTCTCTGGCACAGGAGTCTCCGTGCTTGACTAGTAAGGGTCCATAGCTCAATTGGAAGAGGCTCTGCACCGCGGGCTCGATTCCACCCGGGCGCGGATCATTATTTCGGGTGAGTGCCTTTTTGGGAATTCATTTTCCTCCCTCTACCCGAGACGGATCATCGCCGAGAGACGGATCTTTCCGCCTCCAACCCGGTGAGCGCCTCTCCTGGGAATAGAAAAATCCCGAGACGGATCTTTCCATCTCCTGGGAATAGGAAATTCCCCGAGACAGATCTTTCCGCCTCCAACCCGGTGAGCGCCTCTCCTGGGAACAAGAAATCCCGCCTCCAACCCGGTGAGCGCCTCTCCTGGGAACAAGAAATCCCCGAGACGGATCTTCCCGCCTCCAGCCCGGTGAGCGCCTCTCCTTAAGAGACTTTAATTCCCAGGTCCGAGACGGATCTTATTGCCTCCAGCCCGGTGAGCGCCTCTCCTTAAAAGACTTTAATTCCCAGGTCCGAGACGGATCTTATTGCCTCCAGCCCGGTGAGCGCCTGTAGGAAATTATCCAGGTCCGAGACGGATCATTGTGGAGAGACGGATCATTGTGGAGAGACGGATCTTTCCGCCTCCAGCCCGGCGACCGCCTCTACCTAGAGGGCTTTTATTCCAAGGTCCGAGACGGATCTTCCCGGGTGATCCTTAAAAGACTTTAATTCCCAGGTCCGAGACGGATCTTATTGCCTCCAGCCCGGTGAGCGCCTCTCCTGGGAGCGAGAAATCCCCGAGACGGATCATTGTGGAGAGACGGATCATTGTGGAGAGACGGATCTTTCCGCCTCCAGCCCGGTGACCGCCTCTACCTAGAGGGCTTGTATTCCAAGGTCCGAGACGGATCTTCCCGCCTCCAGCCCGGTGAGCGCCTCTCCTGAAAAGACTTTAATTCCCAGGTCCGAGACGGATCTTATTGCCTCCAGCCCGGTGAGCGCCTCTCCTGGGAGCGAGAAATCCCCGAGACGGATCATTGTGGAGAGACGGATCATTGTGGAGAGACGGATCTTTCCGCCTCCAGCCCGGTGAGCGCCTCTCCTGGGAGCGAGAAATCCCCGAGACGGATCATTGTGGAGAGACGGATCATTGTGGAGAGACGGATCTTCCCGCCTCCAGCTCGGTGAGCGCCTCTCCTTAAAAGACTTTAATTCCCAGGTCCGAGACGGATCTTATTGCCTCCTGGAGAGACGGATCATTGTGGAGAGACGGATCTTCCCGCCTCCAGCCCAGTGAGCGCCTCTCCTTGGGAAAGTATTTCCCCAGGCCCGAGACGGTTCTTTCCGCCTCCAGTGAGCGCCCTGGCGGGCTAGCTTGTTTTGCACGAATTTGCATGGTTTTGACATTATTTTGCTTGATTTTCGCATGACAAGGTTTTGCACGGATTTTGACATGATTTTGCTTGATTTTCACATGACACGATCTTGCACGGTTTTGACATGATTTTCGCATGACATGGTTTTACATGCTTGGAATCGGCATGCCCCCCAACACGTCCCCCCCTGAGTTTTTTCCTGTCAGGCTGTCGTACGTGTCAGGTCCTGGAGAACTTCGTGGGGTGGGAGGCGGGGCAGTGCCGAGCGGGCACTTGTAACTAGACGTGCCGAGCAGGCACAGTGCCGAGCGGGCACTTGTAACTAGACGTGCCGAGCAGGCACGAGCGGGCACTTATAGGTAGACGTGCCGAGCGGGCACAGTGCCGAGCGGGCACTAGTAGGTAGACGTTCGTGTCGTGTGTTGGGGCCACTGTGAAAGTGGCGGCCACTGTGAAAGTGGCGGGGGAGGGGGCCACTGTGAAAGTGGCGGCCGCTGTCAAAGTCGCAGGTGGTGCAGCCTCTGTTCAAGTGGCAGGCCACTGTACAAGTGGCATGGAGGCCACTGTGAAAGTGGCGGCCACTGTACAAGTGGTTGAGCGTGTGGGTAGGACGTGCCGAGCGGGCACTTTTAGGGTAGGACGTGCCGAGCAGGCACAGTGCCGAGCGGGCACGTAGGGATGGCTCGCCCAACGACCCCGAGTACTGGCTCGCCCAACGACCCTGAGTACTGGCTCGCCCAACGAACCTGAGTACTGGCTCGCCCAACCTCGTTTGACACAGGCTCGCCCAACCTCGTTTGATACTGGCTTGGTCGGGCTTTTTTTAAGTACTGGTTAGCCCAACGGGCCGGGGGGTTCGTTTTTTCGAGTACTGGTCTGCCCAAAGGGCCCGGCATTTTTGGCTTAGTACTGGTCTGCCCAACGGGTCTGGAGGGGTTTCGGATTTTTTAAGTTCTGGTTTGCCCAGCACGTCTGGAGGGGTTTCGGTTTTTTTTTCGAGTACTGGTCTGCCCAAAGGCTTCGGGGGTTTTGGCTTGGTACTGGTCTGCCCAACGGGTCTGGAAGGGTTTCGCTTTTTTTTCAAGTACTGGCCTGCCCAACAGGTCTGGAGGGGTTTCGGATTTTTTTTTCGAGTACTGGTCTGCCCAAAGGCTTCGGGGGTTTTGGCTTGGTACTGGTCTGCCCAACGGGTCTGGAAGGGTTTCGCTTTTTTTCAAGTACTGGTCTGCCCAACAGGTCTGGAGGGGTTTCGGATTTTTTTTTCGAGTACTGGTCTGCCCAACGTGCCTGGGGGGTTTCTTTTTTTTTAGTACTGGTTCGCCCAACGGGTGCGGGGGGGGGTTCGTTTTTTAAGTGCTGGTCTGCCCAACGTGCCTGGGGGGTTTCGTTTTTTTTAAGTACTGGTTCGCCCAACGGGTGCGGGGGGGGTTCGTTTTTAAGTACTGGTCTGCCCAACGGCTCATGACCCAACCAGACGAAGGGCGTCGGAGTTTTTTGGGCCCTTGTAGGAACCTATAGGAACCACTGGCTTGCCCAACCTCGTTTGATACTGGAGAAGGATCTTATAAGAAATGATCCTCGGTTCAGTCCGGAATGCTCAGCCGATCCGCAAGCTCTGCCGTGGCCGCACTCGCAATCTCCTCGCACAGCGCCGTAGGAATGCTGTAAAGCAGCTCACGCGACTGCCCTCTGACCTTCTCACGCAGGCCCCCCACGAGTCGAGGCCCCCCTTGGGCGCCCCTCAGACGCCTCCCGTCTTCCCACGCATCGCACCGGCTGCCGCTCCTGCACAGCCCTCGGCTCGGCCTCCAGCGCATGTTGGTCCACAGCCGGGTCTGCTTCCTGTACGGAGTCCCGTACTTGCAGTAGGTAACGTCCACCCAGAATAGGCGCTCCATGAACGGTCGGGTCTTCAGCAGCCCGGTGGCCGGATTCTCTATGACCCACATGAGTGGGTCGAAGTGCGCCATGATCTCAAGGGCTCGACCAGATCGGTCTCGGCCCGCTCCCAGAAGAGCCTCGCGCGCTCGCCGGTTGCGAAGCTCACGCTGGGGCGCTGCCCCTCGGAGAAGGCCCTGGGCTCCCATGGGATTTCCAGCGAAGCTTCGCTCTGCCAAAACAGAGGCTCCATGCACAAGAATTTGCCACCCTTAGCATTGGAGCGCACCTCGCCCAACTTCCACATGCTAGCCTGGCTCGTCATCCTTTTCTGTCCCCGATTAAAAAAAGATTGGTCCGAGCATGCGAAACTGCTTGACCCGCGCCCGTGCCTGTGCGTGCTTTGTTGTGCTGGTGGTAATTGTTAAACATGCCGAGACTGCTGGAGCTGTTTTGCGGCACAAAGTCGATTGGCAGAGCCTTCGAGGCGGCAGGGTGGGAGGTCGTTTCCCTGGACATCGTATCAAAATTTGAGCCCACGATCCTGTGCGACATCCGGAGCTGGGACTACGCGCTGTTTCCGCCGGGGCACTTTGACATGGTCTGGGCCAGCCCGGTCTGCACGGAGTACAGCCGAGCTCTGACGATGCGCCCTCGACGACTCGAGGAGGGCGACGTGGCGGCCGCGTCCGAGCGCGTCTTCGACGCGAAGCTCACACCCGAGGCCGTGCGCCAGCGGCTGCTGCCCTCTGTGAGGCAATCGCGCGGCGGCGATTGGACGCTGAAAGCCAAGCTGCCGGCCCACGCACGCTTCTGGAACGCCGGCGGCACGTTTGCGGACCGCCCCGCTGAGCTGGCTCACTGCGCCGCGCGCGTTAGGCTGAGAGCGCGCAGCTTGTGGCTGATGAGCGGCATGTGCGGGTTGAGTCTTGAGGTCACAGATCTGCGCGTGGAGCCACCTTCTCGAGAGTGCCCGCTGTAGTTTCTTCCGATGCCGCAGCCTTTTTTTGCTCATTAAAAAAATTCAGAATGACCACCCACATCCTGGAGCGCCGCGAGCAGCTGAGGCCTCTGCTGAGGGCCGTCGTCGATGCCGATGCGCTGAAGCGGGGAGCCTCTCTGGAGGAGGTGAGCTGGAGCTGCTGGTCGCCGGCAGGTTCCCGGCGGAGGAGGTCGACATGCAGGACTGGAGGGACATGCTGAAGCGCGCCCAAGAGCTTCGGCTCAAGCTTCGCAAGCGCCTCAACCAGCGCACGGCCTGCTCCGCTCCCGCGGTGGCCGAGGAGCGCCAGGAGGAGAGCTGCGAGACGCTCCGCGAGAAGCGCGAGGCCCTGAGGCAGCGCCGCATTCGCACGAGCGACATCGCCTCGCTGGCGCAGATCGAGAGAGAGCTCTACGAGGTGGAGGAGCAGCTCGTCAGCAAGAAGATCGCTGAGCGGCTGCCGGTCTCGCTGGCGGCCAAGAGCGCAACCCTCGCAGCCTTGGAGCGGGGTGAGAAGGCGCGCAAGGAGCTGGACGAGGCCTCCAGAGAGCTCCTCACTGCGCTGAACCTGCAGGGCAGCAGCACCGACTCGCTGTGACGCGGTAGAATCCGGGACAGAACAGAAGCCAGGACAGAACGTGACAGAAAAAAAGAAGCGCTCGTCCGACCGACTGAATATTTTATTATTTTTCTATAGAAAGCAATTTATTCAGCTCAAACCAATTCGCGCCATGATCTCCGAGCTGTCTGACCGCATCTGGGGCCGCCTGGGGCTCAGCGCTGTCCGGGCGGTGCCTCGGGAGGAGCCGCGCGCTCCTAGCGCCGAGGCCGCTGTGACAGAACTGCGCCCGCGCGGGGCCGCTTGGACGCGCGAGCTGCGGCTGCGCCCTCTTCCTGGGCAGCAGGTCTTCACCATCGATGCCATGCGGCTGCTGGTGGACCGGCTCCAAGACCTGCTGGCAATTCGGCTGCCCTTCCTCGCTCAGCTTCCAGATCCTGCTGACGCGCCCGGCCGTAAACGACGAGGACGAGGATGAGGACAGGGTGGAGCTCACGCTCCACTACCTCAGGCTGGCGCCGTGGAACGTGAGGCCCGCGCCTCTGTCGGCCCGCGCCGGAACCATGATGGCAGCCATCAGGACGAAGTTCGAGGTCGCGCTCGAGCGCTCCCGCTTCCCCGAGTCTAACTGGACCGTCGTGGGCATCACGGCCGCGTAGTTGCTGACTGCGCCCTCGCAGCAGCTGGCCGACATGCCCGCGCCCCCGCCGCCCAACGAGGCGGGAGGCTGCTGGAAGGAGCTGCCCGAGACCCTGGCCAAGAAGAAGGCCATCTGGAACCCTCGGAACGAGGACCACCGCTGCTTCATGTGGTGCGTCCTCGCCCGCTGCCTCGGAGTCGAAGGGCTCGACAACGCCAGCGGTCAAGGACCACAAGCTGCTCGGGCTCCTTCTTCTACCCCGAGATGACCCGCCTCGGACGCCGCCCCGCGGGCTGGCAGCCCGCTCTGGCCGACGCGGGGGTGGACTTCTCTGGCCTGCCGACGGACCGCCCCGTGGGCTTCGACGACATCGAGGCCTTCGAGCTCCGCAACGCCGGGCGGGTGGAGGTCTTCGTCTTCGTGTGGCAGCAAACCCTGTGGACGGACGGACTGGAGTACTACCACGTCCTCCAGCAGCGCGCCCCGAGCGGCATGGGCGTCGTCCAGCACACCGTGCTGCTTCTCCTGCACAGCGGCGACTACAGCCTGATCCACAACTTCCAGGCGCTGGCCGGCAGACAGGGCTGCAAGCCACGCCCACCAACACCGGCGGCTGCGCGGAGTACAAGTGCCCGAGGTGCATGGCCCGCTTCACCGCGAAGGCCTCCTGGCAGCGGCGCCGCGCTACCCAGCGCTATCGAGAGATAGCCAAGCGCACTCGGAAAGTGCCGCTGCCCGGGCCCGAGAAGAGCCTGCTGCGCTACAGGGGCAAGGCCTCCGCCCCTCACGTGCTACGCGGACCTCGAGGTCTACAGCACGCCCGCCCCGACGGCCGCGCGCCAGACCGTCGCGGCTTTCCTCCTGCTACGTCGCTGTCGGGCGCTGCGGCTACGTGCCACCCGAGGAGCTGAGGCTGAGGCTCACGCACCACGAGCGGGACAGCGACAAGTACCACGCCGTCCGCGCCATGCTGAACGACCTTCTCAAGCTGGCCGACCACTACCTCACCTGGAGACGCCGAACTAGGCCCGTCAGCATGACCCGGAGGGAGGAGCTGGAGCACAGGGCCGCCACTCACTGCAGGGAGTGCCTCGCGTCCTTCGAGACCGCCGAGAAGAAGCTCCACCACTGCCACGTCACCGGGCAGTATCTCGGGGCGCTGTGCCACTCCTGCAACATCGCGGCCCAGACGCCCAAGACCATCCCAGTGGTCTTTCACAACGGGGGCGGCTACGACTTCCACTTCCTGCTGCGCTACATCGCCACGATGGGCTCTCCTGTCTGCAGGGCGCCGCGCGAAGAACGGCACCGAGAGCGATGAGGAAGATGCCCATGGCCAAGGCTGCACCAAAGCCAAAGGCCGCACCCAAGGGCAAGGCCAAGGCCGCGCCAAGGCCCCTCAGCGGCTGGTGCGCCCTGCAGGCCGCAATCAAGCAGGGCGACTCCAGCCACCTCTGCCTCCGAGTCCTCTGCAAGTCGGGCGAGAAGTGCCTGCAGATGAGCTGGGGCCCGCTGAGGTTCGTGGACAGCATGAACGTCTTCCCCACGAGCCTGGCCAGCATGATCGACGACCTCAGGGCCTGCACCCACAAGCAGCTGCCAGAGCTCTTCCCGCTGATGGCCTCGCTTCACCCCGAGCTGCAGCTGCACACGCCGACCGACTCTCCGCCCCAAAGACGGCCTCTCAAACAGCGGCGGACGCACTGCGACCTGGAGCAGGCGTGGGACTGCATCCTGCGCAAGCTGCCCATGCCCTTGGAGCACTTCTGCGGCGCCGAGGCGCGTGGTGGCCGCGAAGAGCACCCCGGACGGCGTGGGCCTGAAGCTGTCCAACTACAGCACCACGGCGGCCATGAACGGCTCCATCGCCTCGGCCAACAACGCCACGCTGGCCACGGTGGCCGCCAACTACGGCCTCAAGACGGTGGTGGACCAGCACTCCCTAGACATAGCGGCAAGGATCACGCCGCTGGAGGTCGACACCAAGGTGGCCAACGCTCTCCTGGGCGTCGTCACCGCCGTTGCGCTGGCCTCCGAGCTCGCGAGCCGAGACGCCTCCATCTCGGGGCTGCAGGCCTCCAAGGCGGACACCAGCGCCCTGACAGCTTACGCCCTGCTCTCGGCCGTCGACACTTCCTCTGAGGGCAGCCCTGGACGCTGCCCTCCTCGGCAAGGCGGACGCAAGCGCGCTGGCCTCCCTGCTCTCCACGGTGGACGGGTTGGACACGCCGCTGGAGGTAGACACCAAGATAGCAAATGCCCTGCTGGGTCTCGCCACCGAGGCCTTCGTCGCCGCGCAGCTTGCTAGCCGGGACGCCAGCATCGCGGCGCTCCAGGGGGCCAAGGCCGACGCGACGCTGCTGGCCTCATACGCCACGAACGCCGCGCTCTCCGCCAGCGAGACCGCGCTCCAGAGCGCCCTCGACGCAATCCTCGCGGAGCTCGCCGCCCTGCAGCTTTCCGGCGGCGGAGTTGTTAACGCGCCGGCCTGGGCGGGCTTCACGACTTGGGAGCTCGTTCGCGGAAGCAACGTCGTTCGCAACCTGCATCTGGGGGCTCCTCTCTCTGCTGCGCTGGCCAACGGCGACGACGCGCTGAGCATCACGGCAGACTGCTACTCCACGGCGGGCACTGACGCCGCCATAACAGCAGCCCTGCTGGCCTACTACACCTCGGCTCAGGTAGACGCGCTGTTGGGAGACTACCGCACAGGGGCAGCGCAGGACGCTGAGACGACCAGCGCCATCACCGCAGCGCTGCTGGGCTACTACACCTCGGCGCAAGTGGACGCGCTGTTGGGAGACTACCGCACGGCGAGCGCGCAGGACACGCAGACGCAGGCGGCCATCGCAGGCGCGCTGCTGGCCTACCGGACGGGCCCGGACCAGGACGTGTTCACAACCAACCAAATCACCTCGGCGCTGGTGGCGTACCGCTCAGCCGCCGACCAGGACACGGCGACGGCCTCGAGCATCGCCGCCGCGCTGCTCAGCTACTACACCATCGCACAAGTAGACGGCCTCCTTGCCGACAAGCTCGGAGTCACGGAGGCAGCCTCGGCGCTGCAAATAGCAGTGCGCTTTCCGGACGACGGAGGGGCCGACGAGGTGGTGGCCGCCATAGGAGAGCAGATCCTGGCCCCACGGACGTCTCGCTGTCAAACTGGACGGTTCGCCCCAGCAGCGGCTGCAGCGTGGTCCTGGCCACGCACACCGCGGGAGTGAGCGTGGACGGCTACACCCTGACCCTGGCGGCGAACCCGTGGAACATCGTGGCGCCCACCTACAACTTGACCCCGGGCCGAGACTCCTCTTCGCCTGCCGCAGCTGCTCCTCCGGCAGGCGGCCCTCCAACTGCGCCGCGCAGTGTGAAATCCTTGCCATGTTGGTCTACAACCCCTGTGAACGGGTTTACGGCAGCTTCGTGGGCGACCAGGGTGCCTGGAGCACGGCCAAGATGTACTTCACAGTGCCTCCGAACGGGGTGGCGAAGCTGCACTTCGGGGCGCACTTCCAGGCGCCGGGCCTGCCCAACCAGACGGCAGGAACGGTGGACGTCTACGGCCTCCAGATCCTGGACGCAACCCTGGAGGCCGGCAACACAGCGGAGGAGGAGGACACGGCGGCTTCGGCGCTGCTGCTGAAGCACGAGTTCCTCGACGGGGGGGCCGACGACGTCACGCTGGCCACCCTGGGCGAGGTGCTGCTGGAGCCCACGCTCACCACGCTAGGTAATTTTCTGGTGCGCTCCAACAGCCAGAGCTCCGTGGCCTCGGCCAGCTTCACGGTGGGAGGCTTCCAGCTGGAGGGCTACGCCGTGACCCTGAGCGCCTTCGCCTGGAACACACGCTGACGCCGGGGAGACGCTACTCCTTCGGCTGCCGGTGCAGGCTGGGCACGGCCTCCAACTTGGTGACGTACGTCAGCGCGGCCGACAACGACTACGTGGGCGTCACCGGCACCTTCCTCGGCACGGCTGTGCAGGGTGTCTGGAGCACGGCGCGCCTGGACTTCTCGGTGCCGCCGGGCGGAATCGCGAAGCTGCACTTCGGAGCTTTCGGAGGCTCGATCCCCGGGCTGGTGCAGCAGTCGGCGGGCACGCTGGACCTGTACAGCATGCAGATCAGGGCCTCGGCCTTCGAGGGAGAGTCGGTCTCCGTGACGGACCTGCTGGCGGACTCGCTGGCCCTCACGGGCTCGGCCACGCTGGACGGGCTCACCGCGCAGGGCGACCACGCCTCGGGCGCAGTCTCCTGCGCTGCGCTCACAGCCACAGGCACCGTCGCCGGAGCCACGCTGTCGTCCACAGGGGCCGTGTCAGGCAGCTCGCTGAGCATCACGGGGGCGGCCAGCGTGGGCCTGCTGAGCGGAATCACCGGCAGCACGCACACCATCAACAACACGGCCAACGCCGGGAACTTCACCACGGTGGGCGACGTGCACGGGCACGCTGACGGCCTCGGGCGTGCCGACGGGCAGCGTGCTCTGCGGCTACGTGACGAGCTCGGGCACGGTCTCCGCTCCGCAGCTCTTTGCGTCCAACACGCTCACCGTGACCAACACCTCCGACTTCTCTGACAATCTCTTCCTAACGAAGAACTGGGCGGCTGGAGCAAGCTGCAAGTGTCCAACAACAGCGCGGCCTCCGACAGCGGCCCAGAGCTGCGGCTGCTGGGCAACCAGAGCGCCAGGGTCTTCCTGGAGCGGGACGGTGGGACGCACCAGTGCGAGCTCATCATGATCAACAACGAGGCGCTGGTGCAGACGAAGAGCCTCTCGACGCAGCTGTCCTTGACCACGAACCAGAGGAACCCCGGCTGCCTCGTGATCGCGGGCAACACGGGCAACGTGGTCTGCAACACGAGCTTCACGAATTTGTCGGACAGCAGGGTGAAGACCCGAGGCCGACGTGGCAGAGCTCCAGCAGCTGTTCGACTCCGTGGAAGCAGTACAAGCGCCCGGACATGAACGGGGACCTGAGGCTGGGCTTCGCCTCAAACAACTTTGCAGGAACGAAGTGGAAGAACCTGACCGCGAGGTGGAGCGACGGCGCCCGCACCGGTTTCGGCAGCGTAGCGCAGACGCTGCAGCAGGCTTAGGTGCGCGACCCCAGCATTTCCAGAGAGGAGGTGAAGGCGTTTCTGGACGGCCTCGGGAACCAGGACCGGCCGCAGAGAGGCTACAACAGCTTCGTGCCTCTGGAGCCCATGAACCAGCTGCAGGTGGACCGGCCGACATGAAGGCCTTCGGGGGGAAGCTCTTCCCCTTTATGCTGGTGGCCATCGATGCGCTGACCAAAAAAGTGGCCGCGGAGCCGCTGAAGGATGTCTTGCGAGCACCACCGCGGCGGGCATGAAGAAGGTGTTCCAAGCCCTGGGGGCCGGCCAACGTGTACTCCGACGACGGCTCCAAGTTCAAGAGGGAGTTCAAGGAGCTGATGGATTTCTGGAACATCGAGAAGCAGGTGACCAGGGGCCACACCGGGAAGAAACCCTCCCCTGTCCTTCGCAAAGCCGTCCTTCTCGTTCGCAAACGAAAGTTTCAGAACATGCGCAAGAACTCGCCACACGAACCGTCAGCACAACCACCATTGTCTGCTTTGAAGAACTTTGAGAAGATTATCATGGTTCTTCAACGACGTGAAAACATGAGCTTCGTTGCGTTTCACTGTTGCAAAAGCAAGCAAACAACAACCAAAATGCTCCTTCCTGTTGAATCTCAGAGTAGTAAGGAATGTCTGCTTATAGTCCAAGACGGATCTTTCCACCTCCAGCCCGGTGAGCGCCTCTCCTAGGAGTAGGAAATTATCCAGGTCCGAGACGGATCATTGTGGAGAGACGGATCATTGTGGAGAGACGGATCTTTCCGCCTCCAGCCCGGTGACCGCCTCTACCTAGAGGGCTTTTATTGCAAGGTCCGAGACGGATCTTTCCACCTCCACCCCGGTGAGCGCCTCTCCTAGGAGTAGGAAATTAGAGACGGATCATTGTGGAGAGACGGATCTTTCCGCCTCCAGCCCAGTGAGCGCCTCTCCTTGGGAAAGTATTTCCCCAGGCCCGAGACGGTTCTTTCCGCCTCCAGTGAGCGCCCTGGCGGGCTAGCTTATTTTGCTTGATTTTCGCATGATTTTGCTTGATTTTCACATGACACGATCTTGCACGGTTTTGACATGATTTTCGCATGACATGGTTTTACATGCTTGGAATCGGTGCGCTTCACCCCCCCAACACGTCCCCCCCTGAGTTTTTTCCTGTCAGGCTGTCGTACGTGTCAGATCCTGGAGAACTTCGTGGGGTGGGAGGCGGGGCAGTGCCGAGCGGGCACTTGTAACTAGACGTGCCGAGCAGGCACAGTGCCGAGCGGGCACTTGTAACTAGACGTGCCGAGCAGGCACAGTGCCGAGCGGGCACTTATAGGTAGACGTGCCGAGCGGGCACAGTGCCGAGCGGGCACTAGTAGGTAGACGTTCGTGTCGTGTGTTGGGGCCACTGTGAAAGTGGCGGCCACTGTGAAAGTGGCGGGGGAGGGGGCCACTGTGAAAGTGGCGGCCGCTGTGAAAGTGGCAGGTGGTGCAGCCTCTGTTCAAGTGGCAGGCCACTGTACAAGTGGCATGGAGGCCACTGTGAAAGTGGCGGCCACTGTACAAGTGGTTGAATGGCGTGGAGCGGGTCCTGCAGCTCGAAGATCTGCACCATCACGGAGTCGGTGTCCGTGAAGAGCAGCCTCATCTTCGGGAAGAGCCTCCTCATGTGGAGGTAGTAGGCCTTCTCCATCATGAGCTTGGAGAGCTGCAGCGTGCGGGCGCCGACTTGGGTGGGCACGCTCATGCAGGCCTTGCTGCGGTTCGTCTTGAGCGTCTCCACGAAGGCCAGGAACCCCTCCGAGTCGTTGATTTGGAGCTCGAAGTTCGTCACGGAGCTCTTGCCCACGGCCCGCTCGAACTTGGCCGGGTCCACGTAGGCGTTCGTGTTCCTGAACTTGTCGGGGTTCATGCAGCAGCGGCCGAAGATGGCGTTCTGGGTGAGCTTCACCACCTTCTCGGCGACCACGCTCCCCGCCGTCTTGAGCTGCCTCCGCTCGCTGTGCTTGAGCTCCATGAAGCCCGCCATGAAGGGGCTGCAGGTGAAGCGGTAGGCTCTGTGCAGCCTCCAGATCCTGGCGCCCAGCACGTCCCGCAGGAACTTGAGCCGCTTGCCGTCCACGCCCTCCTCTACGTGCATGCCGAGGAAGGGCACGAGCTTCTCGCAGGGCGACGGGGAGAGGCCGAGGCGCTCCGCCATGCCGCGGTGTGCGGGCCGTACAGGCCCTTCCCGACCTTCATGCGCGCGGGGGGAGCCCAGTCCAAGTGGTGCGTGCGTAGTCCACGAGGAGCTAGCTCACCTCCTCGGAGTCGGACTCCCAGTTCAGCCCCGACAGGCACGTCTCGCAGCCAGCACAGCCTTGCGGCGTTTTCTTCTGGCAGGGCGACCGTCGCGCAGCGGCCGTTGGGCATGGGCAGCGTCATTGCGGCCGGGTACATGGCGTTGAAGTCCAAGTACGAGATCCAGCTGACGGGCTCCTCGGGGTTGTAGTCCTCCTCGCCCAGCTCGGGGTTGTTGGCTTGAGCGAAGGGCTGGAAGATGCAGCTCGGCCCACCCATGACAGAGGACCGCACGTCCGCGTAGGCCTGCTCGTCGGTGATGAGGTGAATGGGAGTCTCGCGGGCCGAGTGCCGCAGCATGGCGTCCCAGGCGGCCCCGGGCAGCGTGACGTAGTGGATGGGGTCGAGCCCCGACTGCGCCCGGAAGGAGTCCCGGTAGCTCTCCATCACGTCCGCCAGGGCCAGGGCGTCGGTGTGGAGGTAGCAGTCGTGGAACTCTCGGAAGGTCTCCCGCCCCATGAGATTGGCGGTGTTGACGGCCAGCCGGTGGTCCTCTGCGCTCACCGCCTTCCCAGCCAGCACGCTGTCGTAGCAGTGCTGCTCCCACACCGCGGGCATCTCCCACCAGCACGTCGAAGGCCGACTGGTCTGCCTTGTTGGAGAGACCCGTGGTCAGCGAGCTCTGCAGCGCTGCGATGCTGCTTCCGTGCGCGGCCACCTGTCCGTCCGTGGTGGCCAGGGCCGCCGCCGTGGCCAGGGGCGCAATTGCCGGCGCCAGCGCGCCGCCGTCCAGCTTTGAGGCCAGCTCGGCGGTGACTCGGTCGTCCAGGGACTGGATGGCAGCCGCGTTGTTGCCGGAGGCTGCCGTGTTCACCGCCAGGTCCGTTACTTGCGCGTAGGGCGTCAAGTGCGTGCCGTCAGTCACCTCTCCGTTGTCCAGGACCTCCGGGATGTTGCCGGTGACAGGTCCTTCAAACATGTTTTCTTAGGAGTAGGTGTTACACGAATTCGTAACGCAGGGGTGTTGTACTTTCACAACACGCCCTCCCTTGAGTCGCTATGGGTCATTCGGGGCCTTCGTAGCGCTGGATGGTATAATTATATATCATCTCGCAACAGCCCCTACCAGTACGCGTCGGACACTGGGCATGAAGCGAGGTCCTTCACTTATGAGGCCTCTGATGAATTGACCGATGGCGTCGGTCAAAACGCTTGGGACACCTCGGCCTCATGATGAGACCGGCGAAGCCATGCGTGCATAGTAGGACAAAGACGGAAAGCTTGTGTCAGGGGTCATGGGACACCTCCCTTGTCTCAGTGGTTAGAGCGCTGTCTCTGCAGCACCCCTGGTCCGGGGATCGACTCCCACCTGCGACCGGGCATTCATGAATCAACCTTGCCCATTCATGAGCCATTGCGGTTCCATTATTGACTCAAACTTGCCAAGAACCGAGTCCTCTCGGGAACCGCTTTTGCGCACTTTTCGGCCCGGTGACGAAGCGGTGACGAAGCGGTGACGAAGCGGTGACAAGCGGTGACATGCTCGGCGGGCTGGAATTCGCCGCTTTTCCGGGCCGAAAGCGGAAAACTGAGCAAAGTGGTTGAAGAATTTGGCTGTTTCGCAGGGGTTTTCGCAAAATAATTAGGTCCCTATAGGCTGCCTTTCCTTACTACTGGGTGCAATCTCAAATCAGACACAAAACATGCAAAATTCAGCCAAAAAAAGGGAGGGAGTGTGGACACTCCCTGATTATGAAAAATAATGCAAAATTGATCAAACAGAGGGGGGGTGCAGAAGGGGTGCAAGAGGAGGGGTGCAAAAGGGGTGCAAAAGGGGCGCAGTCTTAAATCATACAAAAAACATGCAAAATCGAGCAAAAAAAGGGAGGGAGTGTGGACAGTTGTCAACAAGCACTCCCAGATCATGAAAAAAATGCAAAAGTGATCAAAAAGAGGGGGGTGCAGAAGGGGTGCAAGAGGGGTGCAAAAGGGGCAAGAGGGGTGCAAGACGGTGCAATCTCAAATCATACAAAAAACATGCAAAATCGGGCAGAAGTGTGGACAGTCGTCAACAAGCACTTCCAGATTATGAAAAAATGCAAAATTGATCAAAAGAGGGGGGGTGCAGAATGTGGTTGTTGGGCTTGCGGATAAGCTGGTTGTTGTCAAAGCCACCTGCTGGAAGACCGCAGGCCTAGGTAAGAGTAGTGTGCTACCTGGGTCCGCGCCGCAAGTTCAGACAACGGCTCCATCGCCTCCGTGTAAGCCCGGACGCCGCCGTCGGACCTCCGTCATCTGTTGTTGCCGCGCGCGCTTGGGCTGCAAGTTGCAGCGGGAGGAATGGCTTTTGCACGGCCCAGTTTTCCAGGCTGTATGTGCAGTTACAGCCGGAGAAAAAGCTTGTTTTTGCAGGTTTGTGCTGAAAAATGCTATTACTCTGGTCCGTAAATAGATATACGGCCGGAGTAAGAGCTTGTTTTTGCACTTTTTTTGCATGGCATAACATAATTTTTTGCTTGGTGTAATTTTGCATGTTTTTTTTGGCGCAGCATCCCCTAGACCAGCTTCAGGGCTGAAAAAAGGCGTTTTTTTATCACACCTTGCAACAGCCAGCCGAAGATGATGGGAGCCTGACCAAAGGGTGTTTGCGCCTTGTTTAAACTTCTTTTTGCTTGATTTTACATGTTCTTCGTGTATTTGTGGAATCACACTCCTTTTTTTTTGATGAATTTTGCATGTTTTGTGTCTGATTTAAGATTGCATCCTTCTTGCACCCCTCTTGCACCCCTTTCGCACCCCTCTTGCTTCTGCTGCGCAACGGGCGAAAGAAGCTTGTGCGCTCCTTAGCGGAGAGAGCTAACCAAGCTGGGCAAAAGCTTCTTCCGCAACAAGTTTCACAAGTACGGTCACGTGCCGGCAAGCATCCGGGCAGAGGCGGCCTACAAGCACAGAGACTGGCTGCCGGCGAACAAGCTAAGCGCGCCACAACAAGCAGCACTTGGCTTTACGGAAGCAGGAGCGCAGCGGGTCAAACAGCAGGTGAAGGCCTTGCTTGCGGCCGGCTTGACCCTGCAGCTTGGACAAAACCACTTTCTTGACCGAAGCACTGGTTTAACGTGAACGCGATAATTCTGGCGCGCAGCACGGAGGTGGTCTACAGCGTGCGCCGCGCGGGCGCAACTTCTTCCAGGCCACTGCAAGGGGGCTTATTTACAATGCGGTCCTGGCTTTGAGAACTGCATTTTGGCCAGCGCGCGTTCTGGACGCCCGTCGCGCCATCTTGCGCAGGTGAAGACGGACTGTCTGCAACGCAGCGGCTAAGAGCGGCTGCGGCGCTGAGGCGGTGCCGACGCAGCGTCCGGCACAGCGTGCAAAACGATAGCAACGACCCGTTGCCGTCCAGGTCGGTCAGCCGGAAGCGCTCAGATGACAGAACCACTGAGAGCCAAAGTGCCCGTCATCAAAGTCCGTCTTTATAATGGTGCCCACGCCGCTTTCAGCTGCCAGGTTGCCTACACTCGGCAGGTGGCGGTGGCAAAGTTGGAGCTAACTCAGGCGGCCGCTGGGCGCCTGTGTACGCGCCTTGGCAGAAGCACCCAGTTTAGCGTTCAAGTGCAGTGTCAACTTCGATAGCAGCCCGGCCGTGACAGAAAACTGTTGGCCAAGCAAATCTTGCAAACTTGTCTGCAAGTGCAGCGAACTCTTCTAGATTCACCTTAAAGTTGCTGTCCAAGCTGGCCACTAGCCGGTACAGCTGCTCCTTATAAGTCTTGGCTTTTGGCAGCTTACTCAGGTGCTAATTTGCATGTGTCGGCTTGGATGAAGAGCGTGTCAAGGGCGCCAAGGCTTGTGCAGCGGCGTGCTAGCAAAGTTGTCGATTTCTACAAGCACGGTACAGTTTCTTCATTTCCAACTTCTTGGACGCCTGTGTGATCTTGCGCTGCTGGATGATGCGCCAGCGCCGTCCCAGTAGGTCTGCTCTTGCTCCGCCTTAATGAACTTCTTGACGGGTATCCAGCCGTTGTCGATGTTGACACTGGGCTGAAGATGTAAATTCTCTTATGTTGCCCGATTTTGATGGCCCAAGAAAAATGCCCGTGCGTGGCACCAGGGGCAGGTCAGAGGGCTCTTACTGCTATCCTCTGTCGTAGGAAACAGCTTGATCTTCCTCATTCCTTTGCTTCCCAAATTTGAAGCCGGGAGAAGTGCCACATTTACGGCGTTGCAGCCGGAGTTTTCAGGGAGACGTGACAATCCTGTTGCCAGCGCAGGATTGAGGTTGCCAGCGCAGGATTGACAAGGGCAATCCTGTTGCCAGCGTAGGATTGAGTGGGGGCAATCCTTTGGCCACAGGATTGAGTGGAGCAATCCTGCGTTGGCAACAGAATTGGGAAGGCGACTCCAGAAGCGACCTGGCGAGGAGCAGGCCACTGTGATAAGTTTTTCGAGCAAAATAGCAAAGTCGGAATTCCGACCTTGGTGGGAGAGCAAAGTCGGAATTCCGACCTTGGTGGAGAGCAAAGTCGGAATTCGGACCTCGGGCTTGGCAGGCTGGAGGCTCCGACGCCGGGCAGGTGGGTGGCGCGGCCGGGAGGCTTCTATGCCGAACCTGAGGGGCTCTTATAGGAACCTATAAGACCCTATAGGAAACCTATAGGAAACCCATAGGAAACCCAGAGGAAACCCATAGGAAGCCCTCTTCTTCTTTTCCTATGGACTTCCTATTGGTTTCCTATGGGTTTGCTAGCTCCCCGGCGGGGGGAGGCTTCTATGCCGGGCAGGTGGCGCGGCCGGGCTTCAATGCCGGGCAGGTGGCGCGGCCGGGCTTCAATGCCAGGCTCAATATTGAATCAATTTTGAATCATCTTGAGTCAACAATGGATCAATATTGATCCATTGTTGAATCATCTTGAGTCAACAATGGACAAGGTCAAGCTTTGCCAAAGGAAACCCCTTTTCCCTTTTTTTCGATACCCCTTTTTTGGGGACCCCTTGTTTTCTTTTTTTTTTTGTTTTTTTCTTAGCCCTGCAAAGGTTGGAGCCAAATTGCAAGCATATCTCGGGGTCGTTATGTTGCAACCACTAGGTTTCGAATCCTTCGCAGGACGAGGTCGTTTCTTGGACGAACAAGTGCTAGGAGCCTACCAGGTGGAATAGAATCCATTTGGGAAACTCCCTCTAAAAAGTTCTTTTTTTCGGAGCCAGTTTTTTTTGCTTGGCCGCGCCGCACTCTCCCCCGCCCATCTGCGCACAGATGGCCTGGGAGAGTAGGTTGTTTCGCACGGTTTTGCAAGGCGACCAGCATTCTTCCAGTCCTGTGCAGTTACGGACGGGGAGAGTAGCTTGTTTTGCGGCATGTGCCCCCCAAACCCCAAAGTTTTTTTATCAGTCGATTCTGGGGGCTGGCGCTGGGGGATGCAGGGACACTGCCCGCAAATGAGGTGAACAGGCCCATTGCGCGGTGGTCTTGCGGTGTGTCAGCTGCACAAGGTTACACTGAGCAAGCGAACGGGTCCCTCCTATTGCCTCTTTGCAGCAATGGAAAGCAACAACAGTAGCTGGCCAAAAGGGCTGGGGCGGTTAAATCGTCAAGCAGGCGTGTAGGAAGGCTAGGAGTGCCGAGCAGGCGCAGTGCCGGGCAGGCGTCAAACGCCGAACAGACGATTGTTTCACCCGCCCCCCAGCCCACCGTTCCAGCCGAGGAAGCTCCTCGCCCGTGAGCTCGCGCCCGAAACCGTAGTTGCGGCGCGTCCGACCGGTGGCCACTTCGGTTCGACAAATTCGTGAGCCTGTGCAAGAGAGACGACGCTGCCTGCCTCCGTGCTGCGGACGGTCATGGAGTCCACGGCGCCCAGCTGCTGCACGTCGCCGTCTGAGGGTTGAAGCTCCTCGCCGCGTTCGTCGGCGCTCGGAAGGCGCCTGCGTCCTCCACCGCCTTCATGCGCCGGTCGGTGAGGTCCTTGTTGCTGGAACTTGTCGGCGTTGTCCTGCAGCCGTGGCGTTGCAGTTCCCGCTTCGTCCGGTGCATGGCTTCCTCGGGCAGCTCCCGGTCCAGCGTGGCGAACTTGTTGCCCAGGTCGTTGTCCCCTGTCAGCTTCCGCGCGGCGCGCTTGCCGAGGCTCCACGGCAGCCTCCCGGGTGAAGATGTCCATCACCACCAGGCCGTACCCCCACGTGTTCTGGCTGAAGTCGTTCGGCCCCTTGGCGGCCGACTTGCCCAGTGCGCGCGGCCGGGCCTGCGTTACGTCGAGGTGACGCTGCCTCACAAGTTCACACTCCGACCCAACGCCTTGCCTTTCGTGCCATGGAGTGCGACGGAGACACCAAAGACGCCATCCACACCACATTAGCCAGAAGCTACTTGGACCTTGAGGTTATGCTGGACGAGTTCTACACAGTCCTTCTGCGCATAAAGCTTTTTGCCATGTCATCGCCATTTGCCTTGTTGCCCTGACCCTGATCCACGCCCTCACATGATGGGGCACCACTCTTTGCCGAGAAAAACACAGTGTGCCATCTGCGCATCTAACGGCATATGCTTGCCAACACTGTGAGACATTTCCGCCAGGTCGGCGCAACAGGCCGGGAACCTAGCAGATCCCAGCCCTCAGCGCTTACCACAGTGTGCCTTGATACCACAGCCATTTCGCTCAACACGCTGTAATGGCGCTTTCAGCCCACGAGATTCAGCCCTGCCCTGAATTGGTGGAGCAATGGATTAGCCTGCTTGCTTGCTGGGCAGACTCATTCTTTGCCGAGGCAACGCAAGATTGCCCTACTGAATTACCTGGACTTCATCATCCTGCGAATTGGCCTTCACGAGGGCTCCGTGCATATTGCCCGCCTTTTGACACTGTGTGCCTTTGCCATTGCATATGCCAATCAGAGCCAGATCTTTACCGTGAACAGCCTTGCCTTGTTCGCCGCCTTTGACTGGAGCAAACCTACAGCATGTTTCTTTGGCCAGGCCTCAAGTCATTCAGCCAGAGGCCTCCTGACAGCTGCCAGCGACCCTAACTTCAGGAACTTCGCAGTGCAGCACCGCTGGCACGAGCACTCAGAGGCAGCCTTAGTTTCACTTTTGCACGCCTGTGTTAGCCCCAAGACAACCCGCCTTCTGAACGCGGTTTTGTCTTGCCTTGAAGACCTTGAATTCATCATTGTGCGTCTTCAGCCTGCATTGCCCGCATTGCCAGCCTTGGAGATGCACTCTCACGAACCAGTGGACCTTACTTCATGCTCACAGATTTAAAAGTGTGTGCCTGGCGCTTTGCTTGACACCCACTTCGACAAGCACTGTCAATTGGCGGACTCAGGCACATTCTGCCGTAGCCCTAATCTGGCAGATGTGCCACATCCATGCCATTTTCTGGCTTTATGACAGGCCTGCGCCGGCTCTCCAGCAGCCCTGTCATCACGTGCCCCAGACTAGCTGTTTTGTTTGTGCACTCGTTTTGCTACCACTGCCTTGTGTTTGTAGCCATTTCAGCAGTGTGCAACACGCCACGCTCCTGCTCGGCCCCACTCGCTTGCCTTACGCATGCCGGACCAGGTGCCTTCTTCAGTGCCAGACCTGATGGGCATTGTTTCCAGCATGACAGAAGAGAACCAAGCAGCCTTGACCGCCATGCTTACAGCCCTGCATGAACGGACGGCCTCGAGATCCTCGTCGCCTTTGCCAGAAGCCCCTTCCCACGGATGAGTCTTCGACCTTGCCGCCTGAAGGGGCGTCCACTCAAGACCTTCCAGAGCCTTGCACTGAAGAGCCGCCCTTGGTGCCTCTTTTCGACCCTGCCAGGGCAGATAATTTTTTGTATCAGCCCTGCAGCAAAAGTGAAAAGCCTTGGGCCGACCAGCTCGCGCCCGAGCTGCCTCCCGAGGCCCCGCCGGCAGACTCAGCACCCGCACCGGTGACTCCTCAAGACGCACTGCCGGCAAATCCAGAGACCGCCTCAACCAAGGTACCAAAGCCTCGTCCTTCGCCTTCAGTTCCGCATTGGCCCAACGCCCCGGACTTGCCAGACGATGCCCTGCCGGCTAAGCAAGAGGCGGCAGGGCCCCCGCTCAAGCCCTGAGCCCGCCTTGTGACTGGCCCCCACAGCCTTCGTCCGGGTTCCATGAGCCCAAGCCTGACCTGCAGTACTTGGGCCTTGCACCGGACACGCCTCTGTACGCGTGGGACGCAGCTGGTGGATGAACTTCTATGATTTGCCCTTCAGTAGCCCCCCCACGTGTGCCACGCGCATTGACGAAGACCATCACGCCTTCAGCATTGACTCCTGCTGGAAATGCAGGAGAACACACGCGCTATCGCCCAACTGGAGCGGTGTGCGCAAATTCCTGCCATACGACTGCCCTGCACTATGAAGGCTGCGCGAGTAGGAGGGGTCGCCAAAGCGTGGCACCTGGATGACCAATCCCGAGTGTGCTGCGCATTGCCTTGTGCGTCATCGCCCTGCCCTTTCCACTCAGCCTGCGGCCGCATCATCAATGACAGGATTCCCCTGCGCGCGGATACGCACACTTTGCACTACTGCAGCCGGTGCTATGAATCCATGCAACCCAATGTCGCCATGTACTGATGCCTTGCCCTGTGCCTTGACCGCACGACTCAGCTTCAGGAGGGCCTCGCAGTGCACTCTTTTCATTTTCCTGTTTATTAGGAACTGTCTTCTGTAAAGCCTTGGCCTTGTTTTGCAACCCATCGCTTTACTTGTGCAGTCTACACCGTTGGCCCTCCTTATGACCGCTCCGTATGCAGCAGATGCAAGAAAACAGGCATAGCGCGTGTCGGCCTGATCATTAACTCTGCTGCGGCGCAGGTACACCAACGAGCCTTCTGGTCGTGAGTGATCTCCGCTTTCAGCTGCGGAGCCACCCAGCACTGCCCCCTTGCCCCAGTGGCAAATCAGAGACCAGGGTGCCCAGTTCCAGAGTGCATTCCGCTAAGGTCCTGGGTGGACCCTTTTTCTTGCCCTCTGCCCAAGCCGCCCTGCAGGCCTGGGCCTCGCAGTCTAGCCTTGCAGTCACACATCAGCCAGGACCGCACAGGTCAGGCTCGATCCCTGCTCAGCCTGCCAATTGCAGTGACGCCCTTACGCCGCGTGTTCGGCGCCAGGCCTGCACTGCCCAGGCCATATGGCCCTGTCCGCCCGCCTGAGCCTTCTTCGACTGCTCAGCTGCAAGCCACACTGAAGGACAAGTGCACTGCCGAATGGGTTTTGATACTCAAATCCTGCGTCGCTAGCAGCATGCTGGCGCAAGCCCTGGAAGCCTCGCAGCACCCGCAGATCCTTGTCGAAGCATCTCTGCGGAAATTTTCGGGGGGCACGCTGTCGCAGTACCTCCGCGCCATCCGCCTTTCCTCACCTTCGTAAATCAGTGCGTGGGTGATTTGATGAGCCTTACCCTGGCCCATCTTTCAGATTTCATCGCAGGCTGCCATGTGTCTCAAGCAGAGGACCGCACTGCACTCAAGTGCAGCGCAATCATGATGAGTAAGGCCCTGTCTTGGTTTGCGCGCATTGGGCAGATATCAAGCCTGCTAGACTTGATGGGTAGCCCCTTATCAGTCCTTTGCCTACAACCCCAAACCACACGATCGACGGGAAGCCCTGCCTTTGCCACTTGCTATACTTGCAGCATGGGAGGAACGCATAGTTTCTCCCGCTTGCACGCCCGCCGTGGGCCTGTTACTAGGCGCCCTGCTTTTGTGCGCCCATTGCAGCCTTAGATTTGGGGACATTCAGAGAATCAAGCCTTCCGCTCTCTCGCTGTCTGCGCAAGCACTTCGGGGCCTGTGTTGGGCCACCAAGACAACTTGCCAGGGACAGCCCTTCGCATGCTTGCCTTTCGGTTTCCGAGGTGAAGACATTAGCGCATCCTGGCTAGTGAAGTGGCTTGCCCTGCTCAGTCAAGCTTTACGCCGAATGGGGAGATTCATTTGTACCCGACTTCATTTTGCCCTGCATTCCAAACCTGGAGTCTCACGCATGCCCCAGCCTTTCTACTTGCAAGCACTGGTATGCCTTCGCTGGGCCATACAGTTGCCGTGGAGCTGGTCACCCACCTCGTTTACCCTTCACAGCCTTAAATGCGCATTACTCAGTGCAGCGGCGCAGCTACGGCTTCAGGGATGGAAGCCTTGTGGGTGCAGCCCTCGGCCGTGGAACCAGCCTTTCATTCCACAGGGCAGCCCTCCGAGCCAATTGAAAGCCTCCCACCCAGCCTGAGGCAATTTGCTGTCCACAGCCCTGGATGCAGATGAGGAAGCACTCGCAGTGGCAAGAGCCGCCTTGGAATCTTCGGAGGCCGAATCCGAAGAAGAACCACCAGATGAGCAGGCGTGCGCGCCAGATCCCTCGCTTTGCACGCGGGCGCCAGCCCTTGCAGTCAATTCAATTCGCATTCGCCTTGTGCCCTGGGGATCCGTACATGCCGTGCAGTGCACTCACGGCAACTCAGTACAGACAGCTTGCGGCTTGCGTCTAAAGCATTGCTCGTACCCTGTGCATCAGATTCATCCAGATATGCAGCTCTGCAAACGCAAGGCGTGCGTGGCCGCGCTGTGCTAAAAAAAGCTGTTCATGCCTTGCCTTGACACCCACAGCTCAGCCAAATTCGACACAATTCGACAACTCAGGTATGCACTTGGAGAGGTCAGCGACTCAGCAGTGCTCATGCGCCGGTCCAGAGCCTCTGTACACATTCCGCAGATTTTCTTTTTCCTCTCAAACCAGCCTTCCAAACATGCCTTGCTGATGCACATGGATCGCGATCGGCTACAAGACGTCCTGACAGAAGCCCGGGTCCCTGAAGGCCTGCAGGACCTCGTTTTGGCCAGAGGTTTTGACTGCCCATCTGACTTCGCCTTTGCCTTCCCCAACATTGCAGACTTGCAACCTTTCATAGTCTCTGCCAGGGACTTCTGGACAGCCAACAACATAGAGGATCCAGAATCCAGTGTGGCAGCAGCGCGCCGAAAGCCCTAGCTCAGCCTGCGCTCAGAGCCTCCCGAACCGGCCGCCAGTTCCGGGTCGCCATGCACCCAGCCCAATCAAATCGCATCTTGGGCAGAGCACTTGCCACCCAAGCTCACATCCGAACGCGTGTCAAGCCTGGTAGAGACCTTCAAATCCAATTACCCCTAGTGCACGAGGGCCTGAAGCCCGGGCAGTCCCTGAAGTGGGTGCCCTGGCAGTATCGCCTTTCATCACGGCAATACCAGGAGCGCATGGAAGCAAAGTCGGCCCGAGCCGTGCGCTCAGAACTGCAACTCCTGAGTCAGGCCTTCTTTGACGACACACCAGAGGTGTCCGTGGAGCACCACTCGCTGTCAGCGGGGTGGCTCACCCGCATCCAGACCGTGTTTCGCAATGCCCTGGCCCTGTGCCAAGCAGCGCACCTGTCGAACCTCAAGGCCTTCGACAAGAAAATAGCCGACCTGTGTCTCACACAGCCAGATCCGAACCTAAGCCTTTGTACGGTGAATACCCAAGAGCTCTTGTCAGCTGATCGCAAGCTCTGCGCAGCCATATCCGACCTTCTAGGGCAGCAATGGTCCCTGGATGATGCCTTGTACGAGCTGACGCGCATGAGAAACGATGTGCGCAGCCTCCTACAGCTGCGCCCAAAAATGTCCAAGCCATCCGTGCCAGCACCGCCACGCCCCGCAACACCAAGGCAAAGGGGGTCCAAGCGCGACCTTAAGCCAGCCCGCGTGCCTTCACGCCCCACCAAGAAAGGCAAGGGGAAATCCAAAGGAGCCTCGCCATCGCCAAAGCCTAAGGCAGAGTGGTGCACTACCTATAAAGGGCGCGAGGTCTGCCGGCGCTACCAGACGGGCATTTGCACTAATGACCAGTGCCATTTCGCCCACGTGTGCGCCATAGTAGGCTGCCAGCAAAAGCACCCCGCCATAGATCACAACAAACACACGTGAAATAGCCCGGATCTTGGACCAGCAGCCATGCTGCTGCTTGCCCCCCACAGCGGGCCTCATGCGCCGTTTTCACCATTGCATGTGCCAGTGGAAGCTGCCCTGACTCCAGCCTTGCCCTATGCGCACCGTAGCGAGCCAGGCGCCTCGCCAAGGCCACACACGCCCGCCCAGGCAAGCTCATCGGATCGGAGTCACCGTTGCATCCAGCCTCAAAGATGCAGGTAGGCTGCGCCCGGTGACGTCGGCAGCCATTAGCCTTGGCCTTGACTGCTTTGAGCCCTTTGACCTAGATGGAGACACTGCGCACGACATCCTGGATAACGTAGTCTTCGAGGCCCTTCTCAGACTCTGCTGGTCAGGAATCGTGGCCCTGATGCTGCTTGCCCCGCCTTGCAAAGAATACTCCAGACTCAAACTACGCCCGGGCGGGCCCAAAGCCTTAAGAACGCCGCAGTACATGGATGGGGTCCCCGGCCTTTCGCCTTCACAGCGGAAAAAACTGCTGGATAGCAAGACCATCCACGACCGTGGCAGAGCCCTGTTCAGAGCAGTGGTCTCCAAAGGAGGCGTCGGCATTTGGGAACAGCCGCCATCAGCCATGTCCTGGCTGGAAGAGGCCAACTTCCAAATGCTACGTGATCGCCAATGCGCCCTGGTGTGGGTAGACGCCTGCAGGCACAACAAAGCCTTCTCCAAGTCGTGGGCGTTCGGCTGCAACAGTTCGAAAATACGGGCCCTGGAGGCCCGTTGCAATCACTCATACAAGCACCAAAGCATTGCAGGCGTGAAAGAACAAGGGGTATACCTCAGCACTCTGACCGCTGAATACCCTCCTTCCCTGGCCCTACAACTTGCCCAGGTAGGCATAGGAAGGGTCAGTAAGGCTCCTTCCGACAAGCACTGCCATTGCACTCCGAATCTCCAGAACCATCACACTGGCGCCTTGCAGGCTCCCGACCTGCGACGGAGCAGGAATGCACTCTTCCGCAGACTGGTGTTGTCCCAAGCCAGAACACCCGCTGCAAGCAGTCGCCAGGCCCTGGCTGCATTGGATCAAAAGCGGTTCTCCGGACTGCCCCCTCTCGCCGGCCGAAAGCCTGGAAGTGGCAAATCTAGCGTACACATTCAGACATGAGGCCCGAGGCAGGACAGCCATACAGACTCCACCTGCTGCAGGCCCTGGCCAACTCTTGGGGTGACCCAGACATGGCCCTCTTGCCATTTCTGCAACACGGGGGTACCGACAGAACCCGTGTCAGCCTTGCCACCCAGCCTTCAATGGCCGGCAAAGAAGCCAGACTCCGCGCTGCCGCCGGATCTGGAAATTTGTGAGGGCAACTGGAAGATGGCCGAGGACGAGCCAGAAACCGTGCAAGGCTTCTGCGCAATGAAATTGCCAACAACTGGATTGTAGAAACCGGCCTTAGCATCGCCGAAGCTCGGGAAAAATGGCCCTTAGGCATTGCCGTAGGCAAGTTAAATGTCGTTTTTGCAGAAGGGAAACTTGGACAGCACCGTGTGCCAAGTGAATACCAGATGCCATCTACCAGAGCGCCTGAGCTTGCCAATGGCATCGAACTGAAGCTTTTTTCCAATATGGCCCGCCGCAATCCTTTTTCGAGCTAAACTGGCTCGCCCTACAAAAAGCACGCGCGCGGGAAGTTGGCGCAAGGACTGATGACAGGGCGCAAAGTTCTCAGCCCCCCCCCTCTCCTGGCTCGCTCCGCAATGCGATCACGGGAGTGCCGAAGCTGGCTCGCCCTACAAAAAGCACGCGCGCGAGAAGTTGGCGCAGCGATGATGACAGGGCGCAAATTTCCAAGGCCCCCCCCCTCTTATGGCTCGCCAATCCGATCACGGGAGTGCCGCGTGCGCGGAAACTGAAGCTTTTTTCCAACATGGCCCGCTGCAATCCTTTTTCGAGTTTAACTCAACTGGCTCGCCCCGCAAAAAGCACGTACGCGGGGCGCAAATTTCTCAGCCCCCCCCCTATGGCTCGCTCCGCAGTCCGATCACGGGAGTGCCGTGCGCGCGCTGAAACTGAAGCTGTTTTTCAACATGGCCCGCCGCAATCTGACTGCGGGGGCGGAAAGCTGACCCCCTCGTTGCTCCATAGGCGCCGGAGGCTGTGCGGAGTCTATCTTGGATCAAGGAAACCCTAAACCCGGCAAAGGGTAAGAGCTGGGTGGTCAGGGGTGGGGGGAACGCTTAACGCAGCGCGCGCCGCCCCGACGCCCCTGGCGTCGAGGCGCGCGCTTTATCTAGGCAAACCCTAAACCCTAAACCCTAAACCCTAAACCCTAAACCCTAAACCCTAAACCCTAAACCCTAAACCCTAAACCCTAAACCCTAAACCCTAAACCCTAAACCCTAAACCCTAAACTCTAACGCGCCCAGCATAGGGCGCGTCTGCATTTCATCCTTTTACGGCCGATGGCGGCCGACAAGTCTTTAGCTTGGAGGACCTGGCGCTGTCCACGCAGCCAGAGGACACTCCAGGCGCCTTCGTGGCCAAGAGTGTTTTGCGGGGTACCCGTCGGTTCCCCAGCAGTGCTTTGATCAAGGCGTCCAGCTTGGTCAGCTTAGCGGACACGAGCTGAATGGTGTCGTGGGAGAATCTCCCAACCGCACCAAACAAGGCTGTCCTGGAATTGTGAAATGGGCGCTGCAATGGCGCAAAAGAAAAGCACCACCAAGGCAAACATATCTGGCGCGCTATCCCGGAAGAGTGCACACAGAAGGTCGTCCACAAAAAGGAAGGCGGCTGTACTCCGTGCAGACCGGGCTGGCCCAGACCATGTCAAAGTGCCCCGGCGGAAACAGCGTGTAGTCCCAGCTCCGGATGTCGCACAGGATCGTGGGCTCAAATTTCGACACGATGTCCAGGGAGACGACCTCCCACCCTGCCGCCTCGAAGGCTCGACCAATCGACTTTGTGCCGCAAAACAGCTCCAGCAGTCTCGGCATGTTTAACAATCACCACCAGCACAACAAAGCACGCACAGGCGAGGGCGCGGCTCAAGCAGTTTCGCATGCTCGGACCAATCTTTTTTTAATCGGAGACAGACAAGGATGACGAGCCAGGCTAGCATGTGGAACTTGGGCGAGGTGCGCTCCAATGCAAAGGGTGGCAAATTCTTGTGCCTGGAGCCGCTGTTTTGGCAGAGCGAAGCTTCGCTGGAAATCCCATGGGAGCCCAGGGCTTTCTCCGAGGGGCAGCGCCCCAGCGTGAGCTTTGCAACCGACGAGCGCGCGAGGCTCTTCTGGGAGCGGGCCGAGACCGATCTGGTCGAGCAGCTGGCGGCCGCGTCCGAGCGCGTCTTCGACGCAAGCTCACGCCCGAGGCCGTGCGCCAGCGGCTGCTGCCCTCAGTGAGGCAATCGCGCGGCGGCGATTGGATGCTGAAAGCCAAGCTGCCGGCCCACGCGCGCTTCTGGAACGCCGGCGGCACGTTTGCGGACCGCCCCGCTGAGCTGGCCCCCGTCTCTCGGCGATGATCCGTCTTGGACCAGGATGGGTTTTTTTATTCTCAGCCCCAAAGTGCCAACTCCGTTTGGCGGCACGGTGACGTACATCTTGGCCGTGCTCCAGGCGCCCTGGTCTCCCGCGAAGCTGCCGTACAGGGGGTCGTAGACGTTGTCGGCCTCGGACATGTGCGCCACAAAGTTGGAGGCCGTGGCGCGGACGGCGTGGAACTTGTCGCTGTCCCGCTTGTGGTGCGTGAGCCTCAGCCTCAGCCCCTCGGGTGGCACGTAGCCGCATCGCCCGACAGCGACGTAGCAGGAAGAAGCCGCGACGGTCTTGCGTGCTGGTTGCTGCTGCGCTATGTGGACCGCCTTGCCCCTGTAGCGCAGCAAGCTCTTCCCGGGCCCGGGCAGCTTTCCCAGTGCGCTCGGCTATCTCTTGATAGCACAGGCTGCCAGGAGGCCTTCGTGGCCCATGCACCTCGGGCACTTGTACTCCCTGCGCCAGTGGTGGCTCCCAGGGTCGGTTGTGTGCTGGCCAGCGCCTGGAAGTTGATCCACCAAGCTGTAGTGGCCGCTGTGCAGGAGAAGCAGCACGGTGTGCTGGACGAGGCCCGTGCCGCTCGGGGCGCGCTGCTGGAGGACGTGGTAGCACTCCAGCCCGTCGAGCTCGAAGGCGTCGATGTCGTCGAAGCCCACGGGGCGGTCCGTCGGCAGGCCAGAGAAGTCCACCCCCGGCCTTCAGCAGAGGCCTCAGCTGCTCGCGGCGCTCCAGGATGTGGCTGGCCATTCTGATTTTTTTTACTGAGCAAAAATCGGCTGCGGCTGCGGCTCCACACGCAGATCCGTGACCTCAAGACTCAAGCACATGCCGCTCATCAACCACAAGCTGCGCGCTCTCAGCCGAACGCGCGCGGCGCAGTGGGCCAGCTCTGCAGGACGGTCCGCAAACGTGCCGCCAGCGTTCCAGAAGCGCGCGTGGGCAGGCAGCTTGGCCTTCAGCATCCAATCGCCGCCGCGCGATTGCCTCACACAGGGCAGCAGCCGCTGGCGCACTGCCTCGGGGGTGAGCTTCGCCTCGAAGACGCGCTCGGACGCGGCCGCCAGCTGCTCTATAGGTCTCGGCCCGCTCCCAGAAGAGCCTCGTGCGGCCGTCGGTTGCGAAGCTCACGCTGGGGCGCTGGCCCTTGGAAAAAGCCCTGGGCTCGCATGGGATTTCCAGCGAAGCTTCGCTTTGCCAAAACAGCGGCTCCAGGCTCAAGAACTTGCCACCCTTAGCATTGGAGCGCACCTCGCCCAAGTTCCACATGCTTGTCTGGCTCGTCATCCTTTTCTGTCTCCGATTAAAAAAAGGTTGGTCCGAGCATGCGAAACTGCTTGAGCCGCGCCGTCGCCTGTGCGTGCTTAGTCGTGGTGGTGATTATTAAACATGCCGAGACTGCTGGAGCTGTTTTGCGGCACAAAGTCGATTGGCCGAGCCTTCGAGGCGGCGGGCTGGGAAGTCGTCTTTCTGGACATCGTGTCGAAATTTGAGCCCACAGCCAAGCTCTGACGATGCGCCCTCGACAACTTGAGGAGGGCGACGCGCTGGTGCTCAGAGCCTTTGAGATCATGGCGCACTTCGACCCGGTTATGTGGGTCATCGAGAATCCGGCCACGGGCTGCTGAAGACCCGTCCGTTCATGGACTGCCACTGCAAGTACGGGACTCAGGAAGCAGACCAGGCTGTGGACCAACATGCGCTGGAGGCCGAGCCGAGGGCTGTGCAGGAGCGGCTGCCGGTGCGAGGCGTGGGAAGATGGGAGGCATTTGAGGGGCGCCCAAGGGGGGCCTCGACTCACGGGGGGCCAGCGTGAGAGGGTCAGAGGGCAGTCGCGCAAGCTGCTTTACAGCATTCCTGCGGCGCTGTGCGAGGAGATTGCGAGTGCGGCCACGGCAGAGCTTGCGGATCGGCTGACCGGGCTGGAGGCAATAAGATCCGTCTCGGACTAGGGGGAAATTACTCTCACAAGGAGAGGCGCTCACCTGGCTGGAGGCAATAAGATCCGTCTCTCGCTAGCTCGGCGGTGTCGCGGGACTGCCCGGAGCTGCGAGAGCTTGCCCGGGAGTTCGGCTGGGGCTGAGGCAGAGTCACAGGGTTAAGGCTCGAGAAAAAGGGGCGGCGTGTGATTGGCCTGCGCCTGGACGCGGAAGCCAGACTGGGAGGAGGCGCGGCTGCTTGCGGGGCTGCCTGAAGTGCTGCTGCCAGAGCGCAGCGTGAAGTGCTGGGGCTGAGTGGCGTCGTTCATGTTGTTGGCGGACCGGACATCCTGCACGGCCGCGTCCTCGCTGCCCTGCTGAGGTCGGAAGAGCGTGTTCTCCAGCACCCAGCCCGTGCCGCGCGCGAGACCGTAGGCTGCGCCGCCTGCGAGTCCCACGGCCAACCCAGCCGTCGCCGCTGCGCCGCCTGCCGTGGCAGCCAGCGTTCCAGCAACCTCGCCCGCCGTGGGTGCGAGGGCTGCTGCTCCTTCCGCCAGGCCTCCCAGGTACCCGAAGGCCCCGCCCACGCCCTCGGCAGCAACGGCAACCTCTCCCTCCTCTGCAACCACTGCTGCCGTCTCCTCTCTGGCCTGCGCTGCGCCACGCTGCGCGCTGCCCCGCCTCGTCCAATGTCGTCGGGTCGACCGATGATCTGCGGAGGTGGCTGTGGCTGCGGCCCTTAGGCGGAAGGCCTGCACCGCCGCAAGCCCTGCTGCTCCTGCGCCCACTAGGTCCGCAGCTGCCTGCGCTCCGTCGGCCGCGCTGCGCAAACGGCCCGTGATGGAGGGCGGGTCCTGACCGTTGTTTGTCAGCGCGTCGGCCTTGTAGTCTCCTGCAAGGTTGTCCTTGCCGAAGCGGTTTCCTCCGCGGCCTTGGAAGTCCTTGTCCGTGGCCTCCGCGGGAGTGCGGAAGCGCTGGACTGCGCAAAGTCGTCCAGGTAGAAGTGACTGGTGATGAACGTGGTGGCCTTGCGGTCCGGCTGGTCCAGGGGCAAGGGCTCCCCCCGCTCAAGGTAGCCCACAACCTGCTTGAAGCGCGGGCGCTGGCTGAAGCCGTGGGACCGAAGGCCCTTCATCTCTTTTATCCGTTACTGCGCGGCTTCGTCCGCTGCGCGTTCAACGCCCCGGCGCTCGGCGCGCGCGTAGCGCAGCTGGGGTACCTGGCCTGCGCTCCCCGAGCCAGCTGTTGAAGGCCCGCGCCTCCTCCAGTTCTCGCTGACGCTTCAGCAGCAGCGGCTGCAGGTCGTAACTGGGATAAGTCTTGCGGAACTGCGACTTGTTGCGGGGCTCTATGGACATCATCTCGCTTTATACCAGTACGCTAGCGCCCGCCGTCAGCCGGTCGTGCCGACTGCCTCTGCAGCATGCGCATGGCGCGCTCGCTCGGCCGAGGCGCTTCTGCGGGCTCGGGCCGTACCTCGCCGTGTGCCTCGGGCCGTCGGGCTCGGGCTGTACCTCTGCTTGTACCTCGGGCTCTAACTGTGCCTCGGGCTCTGTCTTGGGCGCTGCCTTGGGCTTGGGTGTTGCCTTGCGCTTGGGCGCTGTCTTGGGTGCTGCCTTGGATGCTGCCTTGGGTGCTGCCTTGGGCACGGGCGCTGCCTGGTCATGGGTGCTGCCTTGGGTATGGGTGCTGCCTTGGGTGCTGCCTTGGACATGGGTGGGAAATCACCCTCTTGGGGCGGAGGAAATATGTTTTTAAACAACCTTCGGGGGATTAGACGTGATCCAAAAACAGCACGAACGTTCCAGGTCTGTCAGCCGGAAGCGCATGTGTCTCAGGGATTGGCCCCCTGACGGCCATGAAGTGCCCGTCATCGGAGCCGGTCTCAACGATGGTGCCCACGCCGCTCTTCAGCGTGATCTTGGACAATGTCGTCCCCCAGATTGCCCAACACGCGGCTGGCGTTGGCCAGCTGGGCAGCGCAGGTAGACCTCGTTGTATGCCATCATCCTGACAAACTCGAATTGGAGAGGCGGCCGGCGAGGTGGGGTAGTCCACAGCGTCTGGGAACTCCAGATTGTTCAGGATGAGGCGGTTGCCGTCGTAGGCTACGCTCAGACTGTTCGTGGTCTCGCTGTAGGTAGCTGTGGCGAAGTTGCTGATCCAGGCGGCCAGCCGGGCGCCCGTATACTCCCCCCTCTGGCAGGAGAGCCCAGTTCAGAGTCCCAAGCGCGGCGATCAGTCAAGAGGAAGCTAGCCAGGGACTCTCCCAGGTCAACCTCGAAGTCCACCCTCTTTGCGGCTGTCCACGTAGATAGTCGTCATGCCTTTTCTAAGGAAGCCGCCCGTTCGACGGATGATGGGGGACTGGACGGCTGCGACGGAAGTGCAGCAGGAGATGTTCTCACACCTCGCGTTGATCAGCGTGGAGCTGGCGAACAGCTTCTGGCCTTTCCAGTGCGAAACGCTCTTCGAAGCGTAAGTAGAACATTTGGCTCTTAGGCTTCAGATAGTAGACGAAGAGGAAGCTGTAGGGCTCCCGGGTCGCCTGCTCGTAGATCCTGTGCAGCTTGTCCTTCGGCAGCAGGGCGCTGAGCTCTTCGATGACAGCGTCCAGCTCGTGCTGGTTGCGCAGCCTCCAGCAGCAGAGGAATTGCGTGTTCACCCGCACCGCTGCGCTCATAAGCCTCAGCTTCTGGGAGCTCACCCAGGTGCTGATTTGCATGTGCCGGCCTCGGTGAAGAGCGTGTCCAGGCTTGTGGAGCTGCGGGCTATCTGCGAGGATAATCAGCACCTGGTACAGTTTCTTCATCTCCAACTTCTTGGACGTCTCGGTGATCTTGCGCTGCCTCTGGATGATGCCCCGCAGCGCTGCCTCGTCCCACTCGTCGTAGTAGGCCTGCTCGCGCTCCGTGTTCACCCCCAGGTCCTCCTCTATGTACTTCTTGACGGGGATCCAGCTATCGTCGATGTTTACGCTGGGGCTAAAAAGACTCCTCGATCTGCCGGATTTTGATGGTCCGAGGAAGATGCCCGTGCATGGTACCTGAGGCACCACGGGGTCCGAGGGCTGCTTACTGGTATACTCTGTCGTAGGAAACAGCTTGATCTTCCCCATGAGTTCGTTCCTTTGCCTTACTTCCCAAATTCGACGCCGGGAAGCCGGGCGGCGAGACAGGGAGATAGCTGCTATTTAGCAGGCCTCTCCCAGGCGAGTGCGGGAGCGCATCGCTATATCGCGGGGCGCTCCCTGAGTTTTCCGGGATAAAAACTAAAGGCAGGCACGCGTCTGAAGTACATTGGGAAGCAAGGCGGCTGGCGCCACACCTGGGCCGGCTGCTGGGGGACGTCACTGTGCTTCACTCTCCCTTCTTCGGTTCTGGAAAGCTGGAGTACTGCCTTGCCGCCCGGCGTCCGGCCCTGGAGGTGCGTGGTGTCGACGCCTTCGAGCCCGTCGCAAACCTGCAGCGCTGTTACTTGAGACGAGACCCGGTCTTCCTGCGCTCCTTGCTGCGCCTGGTTGGGCGCAGGGTGGACAAGCGCTTCTACTTCAGGCACCTCCTGCCGGGCTCTCAAACAGGCCGTGCCGGGCGGGCTGCCTGCTCATACGTGCTGCTGCGCAACAGCTTCTCGGGAAAGTGGGGCTCCTGCACTGGCGCTGAGCAGCGTGCGGCGTCTGCAGCGCCCACCGACAAACGTGACCGTGCGGTGCCAGGATGCGCTGGCCTATCTACCTGGCTCCCCGGCACTGCATCTATGCCGGCCCTCCCTACATCTTCCCCGGTCGCACCTGAACTACTATGGCACGAGGGGGCGGGGGCATGACCTGGCCTTCCACTCGGAGCTCCGAGACGCGCTCTTCGCAAGCGGCCTGCCCTTCGTCCTGAGCACGACGTGCCTGAGGCCTGGGAGCTCTACAGCGCAGCCAACTCCGTTGTGGCCCTGTGCTCGGGCAGGAACAGTTCCAAGCCCGAGCTTGTGCTGCATCGGGGCAATCCTGCCGTCAGCGCAGGAATGGGTGGAGCAATCCTGCGCCCGACGCAGGATTGAGTGGAGCAATCCTGTGCTGGACGCAGGATTGAGTGGAGCAACCCTGTGCTGGACGCAGGATTGAGTGGAGCAATCCTGTGCTGGACGCTGGATTGACTGAAAACTCCGCCAGCGCCCCTGCGACAGTGGCCCGCACTAGGCCCGCGCCAGGCCCGCACCAGGCCCGCGCCAGGGTTTTTCGGGCTGAAAACCAACTCCGGCAGCAATAGGATTTTTTGGGCAAAAATGGAAGCTTGGAGCAAAGTCGGAATTCCGACCTCGGTGCGGAGCAAAGTCGGAATTCCGACCTCGGTGCGGAGCAAAGTCGGAATTCCTACCTCGGTGGGACTTTTAGACCGAAGCCACCTGCCTCGCTAGCACCTCTTGTCTCAGTGGTTATGACCTGCGGCCGGGCATTAATGAAGCAACCTTGCGCATTGATGAATCGGCCCGTTCCATTGTTGACTCAAACTTGCCAACGAAGAAGTCCTCTCGGGAACTTGGCCGTTTTGAGCGCTTTTTGTACCAAAAACGGAGCCAGACGGAGCGGTGACAAAGGCGGTGACAAGTTCGGCGGGCTGACGTGTCACAAGCCGAAACCTTGGCGGGCTGCCGCGCTCCGAGCCAGGTCCTCGGCGGGCTGTCGGGCCGCGGAAAACCCTGCGACTCCGGAGCTCGGGAACTGGGCCGCTTTTGCGCACTTTTTCGACCCAAAAGGGGGCTGCCGCGTTCCGAGCAAGGTCCTCGGCTGGCTGTCGTGCCGCGGAAAACCCTGCAAAGAACGAAGTCCTCCGGAGCTCGGGAACTGGGCCGCTTGTGCGCACTTTTACGTCCCAAAAGTGAGCGGTGACGAAGCGGTGACGAACGGTGACAAGCTCGGCGGGATGGAATTTGCCTGCTTTTCCGGGCAGAAAACGGAATCCAGAGCACAGCGAGAGCCTGATTTCGACCGAAAACGAGCGAATTTGGAGGCTCAGGCACCACACTTGACGTCTGACACGAAAAAACGAACTTTTCGGAGTTGGCCGTTTTGAGCGCTTTTTGCACCAAAAACGGAGCGGTGACGAAGACCGGTGACATCGGAAAAACGTTCAGCTGGATGGAGAATTTGTCTGTTTTGCAGTGTTTTCGGACCCAAAAACCAAAATAATTGGGTCCCTATAGCCCCCCTTTCCTTACTACTACTCCTTTGCGCACGCTTCTTGCAGAGCGCTCCTTTACAGAGCACGCTTCTTTGCAGAGCACTTTCCTTTGCAGAGCACGCTTCTTTGCAGAGCACTCTCCTTTGCAGAGCACACACCGCTTCTTTGCAAAGCACACTTCTTTGCAGAGCACTCTCCTTTGCAGAGCACGCTTCTTTGCAGAGCACTCCTTTGCAGAGCACGCTTCTTTGCAGAGCGCTCTCCTTTGCAGAGCACGCTTCTTTGCAGAGCAATCTCTTTGCTCCTTTGCAAAGCCCTTCTTTGCAGAGCACTCTCCTTTGCAGAGCACGCTTCTTTGCAGAGCAGGCTAAGCAGAGGGTCTTTCTTTCCCAAATGGATTCTATTCTGTCTGACACTCGTCCGTCCAGGAAACGACCTCGTCCTGCAAAGGATTTAAAACCTAAAACGCTGCGTGCAGGCGTGTGGCTGCAACATAACGACCCCGAGATACGCGCCGCAATTTGGCTCCAGGTTGCATTTCAAGCGAGGTCAAGCTTGCCATGACAAGCAGATCCTGGCCCCACGAACGTCTTCTGGCAAAGGTTTGTCCCAGCAGCGGCTGCAGCGTGGCCACCCACGCTGTGGGCGCAGCAAGCGTGGACGGCTGCACTCTGACCCTGCGCACACCTGCAACCTGACCTCCGGCCAAGAGCTCCTCTGCCTGCCGGTGTTGGCTCGGCACACCGGGCGTGCCCAACCAGACGGGACGCGGCCTTGCAAGCCCAAAGTACAGCGCAAACTTTACCCTACCCTTTTCCTTTTGCGGCCGGGGTGTCAGCAGAATCTGGAAGCTGACCTTGGCAAGAAAGGGCAGCGCAGGCCGCTCGCGGGTCCAGCGGCTCCGTGCGGGCGCACGCCCAAACCGAGCTAAGCGCCAGGCGGCCCAGGTGCTTCAGGTCCAGAAAATGAAAATGTTCATCGGTCGGGCGAGCAAGTTCCGCACGTCTTTTTTCTGTTCTGTTTGGAAGTCTGCGCGCATCAGCAAGTTGGCGGTGCTGCCCTGGAGGTTTTGCAAAGCAAGCTTTTCTTGGCCAAGTCTTGAACCTATTCCAAACAAGCTTGTCATGCAGGCGGCTCACCTTCTCCAAGAGGCCTCGCCGCTTGGAGCGGGTTGACAAGGCGCAAGAAGCTGAAGGTGGCCTCTGGAGAGCTCCTGGGAAGCGATGGAAGCGCTTTGCAAAAAGCACACAGCCTTTGAGGCGCCGCATTTGCATAAGCAACAAGGCGTTGCTGGGCTGGATTAAGAGAAAGCTCTACAAGGTGGAAAATCACCGGTCTTGACGGCGGCCAAGAGCGTCCTTGCTTTAGCGCGTCGGCGTCAACGGCGGCCTTTAGCAAGATCTCAGCTGCTTGCGGCGCCATTTGAGTTGCTACGCGCGGCGCAGTGGGCTAGCTAAACGTGCCGCCAGCGTTAGAAGCGCGTGGAGCTTGGCTTTCAGCATTCAATCGACGCCGCGCGAGTGCCTTACAGAGGGCAGCAGCCTCTTGCGCACGGCCTTGCGCGTGAGTTTTGCATTGACGCGCTTGGACGCAGCTGTTCGATCAGATTTTGGCTTGCTCCCAGAACCCAGAAGAGCCTTGTGCGCTTGTCGGTTGCAAAGCTCACGCTGGGGCGCTGGCCCTCGGAAAAGACCGAACTCCCATGGGATTTCCAGCAAAGCTTCGCTTTGCGAAAACAGCGGCTCCAGCTTTGCCCCAAGTTCCACATTCTCTTCTGGCCTGGCATCCTCGTCCTTTTCTGTCTCCGATTGAGAAAAGGTTGGTCCACAAAACTGCTTGAGCCGCGCCGTCGCCTGGGGCCAGCCCGGTCTGTACGGAGCACAGCCAAGCTCTGACGAAGCGTTCGGGCAGGAAGCAGACCCGGCTGTGGACCAACATGCGCTGGAGGCTAAGTTGAGGGCTGTGCAGGAGCGGCTGCCGGCTGCTTTACAGCACTCCCACGGCGCTGTGCGAGTGCGGCGACGACAGAGCTTGCGGCTGAGCATCCCGGACCAGCGCCGAAGCAAGGATCATTTTTTATAAGATCCGGACTGGGATGGAATTCTTATTCTAGGGAGAGGCGCTCACCGGGCTGGACGCAAAAAGATCCGTCTCGGACCGGGATAGAATTCTTATTCTAAGGAGAGGCGCTCACCGGGCTGGAGGTGAAAAGAACCGTCTCGGACCAGGATGAAAGATCCGTCTCAGACCAGGATAGAATTCACACTCTAAGGAGAGGCGCTCGCCGGGCTGGAGGCAAGAAGATCCGTCTCAGACCTGGGTAGAATTGTCATTCTAAGGAGAGGCGGTCACGGGGCTGGAGGTGAAAAAACCGTCTCAGAGCAGGATAGAATTCTTCTTCTAGCTCACCGGGCTGGAGGTGAAAAGGACCGTCTTGGAAGATCCGTCTTGGACCTGGATAGAATTCTTATTCTAACAAAAGGCGCTCACCGCGCTGCAGGTGAAAAGATCCGTCTCGGACCACAAATAGAATTCTTATTCTAAGGAGAGGCGCTCACCGCGGGCTGGGGGTGAAAAGAACCGTCTTGGGCCGGGATAGAATTCTTATTCTAAGGAGAGGCGCTCGCCGGGCTGGAGGTGAAAAGAGCCGTCTCGGACCAGGATGAAAGACCCGTCTCAGACCAGGATAGAATTCTTATTCTAAGGAGAGGCGCTCGCCGGGCTGGAGGTGAAAAAACCGTCTTGGAAGATCCGTCTCGGACCTGGGTAGAATTCTTATTCTAAGGAGAGGCGCTCACCGGGCTGGAGGTGAAAAGGACCGTCTCAGAAGTGCTCCAAGGCTCGTTTCAGGGGTTGTGGGGCACTGCAGGCTGCCCAGCTGCAGCAACTCTAGAAGCTGTCTTCCTGCCTGGCTGGCCGATGGGCGCCGCGTCTTCCCGGGTTGGCCAGCAAGATCTTCCAGCCCGCGCGTTGTCTTAGAAGGTCACGAACGCTCCCACCAGTTTTGTGAAGGCGCGCGCAACGGTGACGTTGTGCTCCGCCACGCCCGTCGGCGCCGTGGACTGCTGCGTGTGCGCCAGGGACGGTTCGGGTTCGGGTTCGGGTTCGGGTTCGGGTTCGGGTTCGGGTTCGGGTTCGGGTTCGGGTTGGGGGGGGGGGGTTCGGGTTCGGGTTCGGGTGGGGGGGGGGGTTCGGGTTCGGGTTCGGGTTCGGGTGGGGGTACCTAATGCTCTGTTTCCTGTTAGAACAGAGAGTGAAAGGAACAGAGAGAACACAACAAGCGAACAGAGAACAGAATTGAACAAACAAGCTAGACCAGCTGGCCCGGAACATCGAGGCAACGACAAAATCTTAGTCTTGTACAAACGCGCAGTACTCCGTGTACAAAGGCGGGGTGATTAGGTTTGCTCATATCCCAAGTACCCGCATACAGTTTGTGCATTACATGAGCTTGGAGTTTCACGTGCATGAACAGCTTGGCTTGACATTTTGCATCGCTAGGCGTGTATGCTCGAGGAAAATCAATCATCTTTGCTTAGGAAGCCACCTCCTGCCCGCTCGACCAGTTGCCGTGCGGACTGCTCCGGGGCAGACGGACGTGCAGCGCGAGATGTTCTCACACCTCGCGTTGATCAGCGTGGAGCTGGCGAACAGCGCGTCTGTCTTCTTCAAGCGCGAAGCGCTCTTCGAAGCAGGTAGTGCACGAAGAGGAAGCTGAAGGGGTCCCTGGTCGCCTGCTTGTACAGCTGGTGCAATTTGTCGGCAGCTCGTGAGCTGCAGCTTCTGGGAGCTCACCCAGGTGCTGATTTGTGCAGCTGAGGCGTGTCCGCAAAGTCGTCTATGACCACCAGCGCCTAGTAGAGCCGCTTCTTGCTGGCGTCGGCGATCTTGCGCTGCGCCGCCTCGCCCCACGCGTCCCAGTAGGCCTGCTCGCGCTCCGTGTTCGCCCCCAGGTCCTGCTCGATGTACTTCTTGACGGGGATCCAGCCGTCGTCGACATTGACGCTCGGGCTGAAGACGTAGATCCTTTCGAAGACAGGCTGATCAGCGCCACGGTCTTGCCCCTCAACAGCGTCCATTGTAGCAGTTAGTGCTCTGTCTCTTAAATCATCCATTTCATCGCCCTTTGCCATTTTAAGATGCTCAACGGTTTTAGGTTGTGATATTTTTGACAAGTGTTGTTGTCTCAAATCTACTGTATTATTATTCAAAACTGTTCCTAAAGGACTTTCACGAGAATCATTTCTGTCTATTACATCTCTTATTTTCGTATTTTGATATTCTTCCTCTGAATGTATACTTTATATTCTTCCTTTGTAACTCCGTTCATGAATTCCGAATATGATGGACTTAACCTCATTGTGATGTTATTGTTTTCATCTGTGTATTGTCTAATCTCATTATTATATGAAAGTAATTGGATTATAAGTTTGTTAATGTACTTAGTTTTATTGAAACATAAACTCTTTCTTAATTGATTGCTTATATCTTTGTTCTTCTTAATCATTGCCGAATAGCTTTTAGATTTCATTAAAATACACTTGTGCTTCATGTTGATTCTTCTTTTTTTTGAAATATGGCAAAGTCTTTCTTTGCGTTATGAAATTCTAATTGTCCCTTCATTTCTTCAAGATATGTATAATTTGGTTGATGTGCTTTGTTGTCTCCTTCGTAGTAGTAATGGACACTAGATTCTTTTTGTTCGGCTTTGTTATGGGTATATAAAATTTGTTTGCTGTTGGTAATTTACCTGCTTTGCAATTTTTTGTAAGTGTTGATGTTATGTTTTCAATATCTGACTTGTTCATGTAATACTAACCAGATTATAAATGTATTTATCAAATATTTTTTGACACTAATTTATTCATAGTTTCTAGGTTCTTTTCCAACTTTTGTTGTTTCATGTTAATATATCAATCTTTTTGCGGTTTCAATAACTTTATAAGCAGTTGTTTCTAACAGCTTTTTCAATCGTTCTTTTACTTTTTCTTGAACAGGTTTTTCTATCTCGTCTTCATCCGCTTTTGGAATATTATCTTTAACTTTTCCATGTACATAATGTTCAAACTATTAATTCCGGTCTTAACCTCATTCGGTAGTTTACTTTATGATAATGAACTGATTTTAAATGATTCTAATGATGTTAGCATGCATTTTAGATTTACTGTTGCATCTGGTCATTAACATTTTTGAAGGTTAGAAACATATTTAATATGTATTTCTATAAACCTAATTCCAGCTAGAAATATATATGTGTATGACATATATAACACTTGTTGATGTTTTTGAAAGCGATAAACAAGTTGAAACAGCGGAAGGGAAACCAGAAGAACCTAATGAAGAACCAAGGGAAGAAATACGGGAAGAACTTAAAGAAGAGCCGAAAAAGGACCAAACAGAACCGCTTAAAACCAAGAAATAATATAAAACTAGACAAGTAAATATTGAAAGAGTGACTTGTCCTGATTGTCAAGTAGAGATGAGTAAGAAAGCATTAAAATATAGTCACGTATGTAAAGGAGAACGTTGATTGCTTGATTGCTTGCTTGCTTGCTTGCTTGCTTGCTTGCCTGTTGAAATTTAACGGCCAATTCTAGCTGTCAGGGGTTGCTTGATTTACCGATCGTTGGAACATCACGTAGCTCGCAGTCCTTGTTCCATGGATGTTCATGTATGCAAAGGGCTGGATGGTTGGCAGGACCTCTTCATGTTTTGTGCGTGCATTGTTCTTTGTTCAGCGAGTCTTCTGCTTGCACTTGCTTGAGTGCGCAGCATGTCCTCTGGCCCACTTTGCGGCTCAAGTGTCAGCGGGCTGTTTCGGTAACAGGCTGTGTGGCACGACTCTGGGATGCAAATGAGATCACGTCTGATGTGCGCTGCATACTATCTTGGTTTGAAAGCAAAGGGGCTTCACTTTTCCAAACCCAATCTGGCTCGGCGTCGAACTGTGGCCTTCATTGATTTCCGCAAGTCCCAAAATGAAGTCAAAGCAAAGAAACCGACTGCTGCAAATGGACACCAGTTTGCTTTCCTTTCAAAGCTTACTCAACATGGAGAAAGAACCATTTTCCTCACATGTGGCTGGCCAAGTCACTAGCCCGGTCCCAACGAAGATTTTTTCGCATTGGAGTGTATTTTGCAACCACTTTCCATGGGGTATTTTTTTTTATGTGTTACAGTTTGGTGAGGCGTTTTTTGAGCGGTGCGGCAAGTCTGAATTAGCGAAGCGGGCAAGCCACTTTGGAGTCCAATGGGTGGAGGGTGTTCCAACCGTCAATCTTCTTTCAATCGTTCTGGTCATGGTAGTCTCAGTTAATCGACCTTTGAACCTTTTGGTTTTCCGGTTTTGGGTTTTCCAGTTTAGTCATGGCCAACAAAGGTTAACCTTTTATTTCTGGGTCCTTTGGGCAAGTGAGTAGTTCTTACCTTGGTCCCGGGGCTGAGACAGGGTTGGCGTTTGGGATTGGATTCATGCGGGTCTGTGTCAAAATGCAGGAATGTGACCTCCCTTTAAGACAGAGTTTTGGACACGGGCCATTGGTTTCCAGAGATGCGCTTGGGATTGGAGTGAAAAAAGGGAACTCTCAAGAAAAAGGTCCCAATTCTCAATCTCATTTTTTTGTGGGTCCATGTGAATCTTCCCAATAGTTCTTTTTGTTTTTGAATAAGCTGTGTTTGCAAGGAGAAGGAAGAACCGGAAAGAACTCCTTCCCGTTTTTCCCCAGCTTCCCTTGGACGTCCTTCCTTTCCTTTCGTTTGGCCGGGCCAAGGGCCCCCGGCACCGAACAAGCCGAAAGCCGCGAGCCGAAAGCCGTCGCCGGCTTCGAGGATGCGGCTGACGTTGGAGTTGCTTCAGCAGGCGCCGCAGAGCTTGAACCCGGCGAAGCACCGGCAGCTGCTGCTCCGGGGGTACAAGCGCCCTGCCTCGGCTGGACGAGTTGTTTGGAGGGGTTGGGGGGTTTGAGGGGTTGGAGGGGAGGGGAGCGGGGGTTGGAGGGGGGAGGAGGGAGGGGAGGGAGGGGAGGGAGGGGAAGGAGGGGTTGGAGGGGAGCTGGCGCGGTTCGTATTTTTTTGGGGGCGTGCCTGGTCTTGAGGGCAGGGAAGCTGTTGTGGCTTGGGTTCTGCAGGCTGTTGTGTTTGGCTTTTGGGGGGGGGGGGGGGGCAGTGGGGGGCAAACTTTTGAGGAAGCCTGGATCCTTGCCCTTGCGTAACATCTGTTCTCGATCCCCCTCAACATAGGCCGGACATCCAGAGAGAGGCCAGAGGCAACAGGCCCACATGGGCCATCCTAAGTGAAAGATGCTCCGGTGTGAAACCAAGGGATTCCCTCAAGGCAGGCACTACTGTGGATGGACGAAATCCATATCCTGCACCACTTCGAAACCATGGTTGAAACCGTACCGTTTCTTGGTATTTGCAAAATGGGGGAATCGAATCAGAAACCCGGGATTCTGAACGGTGCTTGAAATGGATTTTGCAGCCACGGTGTCACAAATCTCTCTGTGGCTGGTGTGGCGCTCCTTTCCGTCCCAGGATCCCTGCGGTGGAGCCCTGGCAGCACCGCACGTTTCGGAGCTGAGACCACCTCTTGGTGTTGGCTTCTGAGGTGAGCGCTTTCCGATTTGAAGCCACCTCCTTCTTCGGGGCGGGAACTTTTGGTACTGCGAAGTGAGCGTTGTTGCGCCCCGTTTCCTTTGAACGATTTGCAGAGAGCCGGCTTCAAGCCCGAAGAGGCTTCTCGCTACGAGATTGGTACGTCTTGCGTTTGTTGTTGACGGGATCGGCTTTCTGGCGGTCCATGAGTGAGGTATTTGTTGTTATTCCTGTCTCAGCCCCTGGAGCCGAGGAGAATCTTGGTGGAACGGATGACGCCTACGAGCGCCTCGCCCAGATGCCTCTTCGCTACTCAATCGATCGAACCCTTGGTGGACATCATGTACCTGGGCATTTATGCATTTGGAGGGTGTCCCAAGCGTCAGAAGTCATTCCCAAATGCGCTTTTTAACATCGCAGAAGCAAGTCTGGCTATGTTCACATTGCTAGCAGCAGTCAACATGATGGTGAATTGGACTTTCTTGTGCGCTAACTGTTTTCACGGCCCACTACTTGACCAAGAATAGGGCTTCGGATTAGCACAACTTCAACAACAGCCTAGATAGATAAGGGAGTCCGTCAACAGAACACCACAATTTCCAGAGCCAGATTCAGGCCTCCAGGTTGTGGATTTCTCATCTGTCCGTTGATGGGCTCTGAGCTCTTAGGAACTCAGCCTATTCAGATTTCGGCGGTATGGGCAGTTTTCGCCGCAAAGTGGGGGAGCCGGGGAGTGCGGGGAGTCCGAGGTGCTTGGACCTGTCGGACAATGACCTCATCAAGTTGGGCAACTTCCCGCCGCTGAAGAGGCCAGCTGATTTGGATGGCGGATGGGCAACCGCAGAAAAAGCAGGGAATTTGGTGGACCCTGTTGGTGAGGGTGGGCCGGAGGTGGGAGCTAAGTACTTCACACGACGCTGAAGTATTGGCCAACATGTTTGCACGGATTGCTGTACATTTGCCTCCAAAACCAGGGAACGCCTAGTTGCAGGTGTTGAGAAGAACATGGGATTTCTTCTTTTTGGACATCGAGCTTGGTGCAAAAAAAATGCCCGTTGAGCCCCGATTCTCTTTACATGTAGCGTACCAAAAGAGACCCAAGTGAGTGACAACCCACTCGTGTTGAACAACTTTTACTGGGAAAGGAGAGTTTTTCTCAGCAGTTGGTGAAAACCCGAACTGTTGTGATTCTCAATTCTTTGACGAAAATCCGGACGCAGCTGTGCGGCCATCTGAGATCTAGTTTGCTTTGGGCGCAGCTGTGGCGCCATTTGCGCAGGCTGCGGGTGCTGCTGCTCGCCAACAACAGGCTGGGCGCGGGGCAAAGTACTTTTTCCGCGGATTGCAGTTGGGTGAACACAGACGGCAAATTCAATTCTGCCATGCTTTTTTCATCCCTGCTCTCTTGGGGTTGTGCCATCTACTTTTACATGGGCAGCCTTTACCCTCGTGTAATTGGAAGGACCACGCCAATCATAGGTGTACGGTATACCCGAAAAAGAAAGATACAATCCCGAACGAAAGGAGAACCGCCTCTGAGTACAGTCCCTTGAAATCTTCCGAAGTTGACATTGAGGATTGACCGCCAGCGGGTTTTGGACGCAAGCCTCGGTTGGGGGTGAGCGGGCCGTTTCATTAAGAGGCTGCCACTCTCGGGATCCTTGCAGCGTTTTGGGGTTTTGGGATTCCTGGCTTTTCCGGGATTGGCCACTCAAAGGGGCGTCACAAGCAGACACAAACCTGGGTAGGAATCCATGGCACTTGCCAAAAGTGGAGGGCAGTCAAGCAATGTGTTCCTCATGGGCGAGTGTTCCTGTCACTGTGCAAAAAAAACAGAGGCTGAGCGTGAAAGACAGCAGCGGCGTTTTGATGAGGCCAACTGACAAATGCACAGCCTGCGTGCAGAAGCGAATTAGCCTTCCTGAATGCTTCAACAAGCGATCATGCTCGAAGCATACAAACTCAACCCTACTGGGGACTAGACTATGTTGTGTCGGCGCTGCTTGGAAAGCTCGTGTTCATTCTTGAAAGACTAGCAGGGTTCCCAGGAATTTTATTTTTGCGCGGTTTTCGCATCTACTTTTGACCCGTTAGCTTTTTGGTGACCTCCCCCTCCGCCAGCTGAGCGAAAGCTTCGTCAGGATTAGCCGGATCGCCCCAGACTGCAACTTGGTCGCGATGCTGACATATCCTTCCTTGCTTTCCGGGGGGGTTTTCACGAAAGCTTGTCTTGGCTGGCTGTAGTTCCTCCTTGAGACCTGGGGGGGTTGTAGGTTTCACACCCACCTTGACCTAGGGCTTTCATGCAGGGAAGGATTCAAAAAGGGAAAATACACGCGCCGCTTGGATTTCTTTGAGGCTTCGATCCGCTGCCGCAGCTGGTCAGCCTAGTGCTCACAGGCGGCTCGCGTTCGGTGGAGGAACTCATTTTTGCAAAAAGTTGGGGGTGGAAGTCCGGCGCTTTGAACGATGGAGCCCCGTTTTTTTTCTTCATTTTTTTCTTCTGTGATTGCCAGGCCGGGTTGGGAGGAAACCATACGGGGGGTATCTCAAGGAGATTCCGAGCCAAGGGAGTTTTGCTTCGGGGATTCCATCGGTTCCATCTGTGGGCCTGGAGAGCAGAGTTCAATTCCATTTGCAGAGGAGGAGTGAGGAGCGGAACCGGAAGGCTCCTTCTGGACTGCTGATCGGAGGGGTATTAATTTTAGGAGTGTTTTTCGTTTTTTTTTGGGAGGCTTCTTTTCGGCTTCTTGGCTTTTCGGCTTCTTGGCTTCTTGGGGGGGGGGTTGCAAAAAGTCTGAAAAGCAAGAGGGGGGGGGGGCTTCCGCCCCCATGATGTTCGAAGAAGTGATGATTCAAACAGGGAACTGGTGATGCTGATGATGCGGGAAGCCAAATCCAAAAACCAATGGGTGCAAAAGCCAAAAAGCCCAGAGAGGAACTGTGAAAGCAGAAAGCCGCCAAAAGTCGCATAAACAAGCGAAAAACCGCAAAAGCCAAAACGCCACCTGCCGAAGAGGAACTGGGAATGCAAAGGATGCGGAAGGCCAAAGCCAAAAAGCCACCAAAAGGCGCATAAACCAACAAAAAGCCGAAAAGCCCAGAAGCCGGGAAGCCAAAAAGCCCAACCCCCCTGCTACTTGTTAGATATGTTTATACAGGGACTGAAATGCCCTCCTATTTGAATCATCATGGTTGTGACCCAGCTACCTTTTCGATTTTGTTACCCACGATTTGTTGGTGATGCTAGGGATGTTGGTCGGATATGCGGGGGATGTTGAAAACGATGCTGGGGATGTTGACGGGCTAGTGCAAAATGCGTCAATTTCGCTGTAAAATACAACATTTTACTGGCCCGGACGAAAAACGGGGAAACAAAAATCAGAAAAAAGTCCTTAACTAAATCCGCACCCTTTGTGATGTTTGACATACTAAGTGCAAGCGAAACGATGCCTGGGGCAGAAATTCAAAAACTATTCCCCTTGAGGGGTCTGGCGACAAAGAGAGAGGTTCCTATACAACTGATGTTTTTGGGGTTCCATGCCAATCTGCAGGGAGTACCACCTTCCCAATCTGCGCGCGATCGCCAGGCAACAAGCTTGAGAAGCCTCTTGGCTGCTTGCGGTTGTGGAGGACGTATCCCCTCAATGGAATTGGGAGGGGGGGGTTTTCGACCCCTCGAACCGTCATTGATGGTTTTCGTGAGACAATCTGCAAGACGGAGTTCTGCGACTTCTCTCCTCCCACGGTTTTTGGGTAGATCGCAATGTTCGGATCACCTCCGCTGCCTGCCCTGCAAAACCCCTTGGCGGGTCTCTGCGCGCCGAGGCTCGTTGATCTGGAGCCGATCACCAAGTTGGCGAACCTGGAGCGCCTCAGCCTGATGGACAACCCCGTGACCAAGGCCAGTCCGGCGGGACTGGATGGGACGAGTGGGGAGTGGGGAGTGGAGGATGGGCAGGGCGGAGCTGGGATGTGGGATACACCGGATGGACACCTAGTTGACACCTACTTGACCCCGGAGTTGGGACATCGGGATTGCCTCAAGAGCTATGAATACAAACACAAAGCTGCAATTCCTTCCTGAGCCCCAGTGAAGGATCGGGTGAGGAGCCGGACAGCTTGGGCACCAAAACTGGTGCGGCGAGAAGCCCTCTGAGGCCCTTTTGCACGGTTTTGGATGTTTTGCTTCGTCTCGTGGCTTTGAAGACCTGCGACTCCGTTTCCGGATTTCGTGGGCGCAGGCCTGCTGGAAGAGACTTTTCTCATTTGTCCGAAGGTCTGCAGGCAGTTGGTGCACCTTCTCAGAACCCGACTGCGCAGCTTGAATGAGGTTCTTGAAGCGCCGACTCGAGTGAACCATGTGTTGCTTCCAAGAGGGCACCTGGCTCTGGTCTTCCAAGTTTGAGGGCGGGTACGGAGGAAGCTTCTTTCAATCGAGCCGCCACAAAATCTGTCTGAGCACTCGCGCAAGCAACCCTGACCTGACCCAAGCACCGGGGGACGGTCTCAATTCTGCCGAGCTCCAGCCAGGTGAAGCACTTCCGGCCATATATGATCCACAAGTGCTCCAAGACCCTGAGGCCGGGGGTCCTAAAAGCGCTTGGCGTGGATTCGAAGGCCCAGTTGAAGCAGCGAAAGGGCAAGAACATATCAAACTTGGAGAGCTTTCTGCGGTTAGTCTTTGACTGCTTCGCAAGGGCGAAACCAATCCCCTCTTGTTGTTTTGCGACGTTGGCTACAGCAACGCTCTGGGGTCGTTCGCAAGCTTGTGTATCTGATCCCTAGCACTGGTGGCAGTGCCAAGAAGGGGAAGGGGGTTGGATGCATCAAAGAACCGATCCGAACACCAGGATTCCATTGGGCAGCGGTCTGACTTCTGCTCGCAAGTTGGATTCCCATGGAATCCACCAAGGGCCCGCTTCGAGGGGGGAAAGGTTTGCACCTTCATGCCGGTTCCAGAGTAGGGTCCATTGCTGGTTCTCACTTCCTTGCATTAGGGTTGCCCTTTCTCGAGAATCAGCTCGAGACACGGGCTCGCCGTTTGCCATTTGCCGTTCTGAGGATTCTAGACTTCAACCGCATCAAGGACAAGGAGAGGAAGGCGGGGGCCATCCGCGAGAGCTCTGACGACTTGGGTCGGAAGTGAACAACTCTCCACTGCAGGCCTTCTCCTGACTTGTTCGTTTTTGGGGCCCTCTCCTTCTTTCCCGCTCCCCCCCAATAAATCTCTGCGTCGAACAGACACTGTGCGCTATCGCAAAGGCAAAAAGGCAGCAAGCCAGCCGTTGCAAATCCTCGTGGGAAGCCTTACATTCACATCTTTCTCCAGGAGGGCATAGCATAGCAGTTCCGAGCCGTGTGCCAAGTGGTGTTTACCGCAGAAGAGTGGCGGGCGTTGGGGGCGTTGGGTCAGGGTTTTGCGGAGGCTCTTCGGGTATTGCTGATTTGGTGCATGAGGCGTTGCAGCTTTGGATGAAACAGGGGTGTCTTGGGGTTAGTGGGGCTTCTTTTGAAACCCTTCAAGGGAAGTCAGTGTGCCCACTAACAAAACCCCACATGAGCCCTTGTGCTGTGAGACAGATGGGGGTTTCTCAAAATTGGATTGTGAGTGGTTGACCAGGGCCATTTGTGGCGTTCAAGAAATCTCGATTGGCCACCTGTCGGCGCTAGGATGAGTCACATGCAGCAGAGGTCGGGATATAATTTTTTGGGTTTGTCAGAGTCCCTTGAAGATACTCGATGGCTCTGTGCAGCGTGCAGTTTTTTGCCAGGGATGTTCTTGCCAGATGCAGTCGGTCAGAATTCTTGCGTCCAAGACTTCGGTGATGCAGGAGAGACTGGAGAGTCAACACATTCTGTCCAGTTCCTGTCTTTTTTTGTGGTTCGACATATCAGCAGCTTATGGTCAGGGGGTATCGGTGAAGAGCTCCAAATCTCCACCTGGTGACCACTCGAATTGGACCAATAGCAAGCATGCCTGCTTTGGCGCCATGTTTTTGCGCGGTTTGCACAACAACCAGAAAACAACAACAAGCACATTGTCCCATGTCAACTTTGCGGAACCGCATGTGCGTGTGTGTGCCAAAAGTTGGACCCCGAACTTTGATTTCCTTCGCGAGGCAGCCACCTTGCTCTTCGCCGGAGAGCGTGGCAAGAAGCTGCTGGAGGAGGGGAAGCGCCCTGGTGTTGAAAGGAAAAAAGGCCAGTCTTGGGAGCCTTTGATATATCGTAGGGACAATTCAGGGGCTTGCTCTGATGCATGTTTACAGTACTGTGGGACTCAGTATTGATGTTCAACTTGTCGCTCGTGTTGCCTCTTGCCAACAATCATGGAAGCTCACAGAACGACTACCTTCCTTGTCTGGAAGCGCCTGCCCACTTCCATGATTGTTGGAGAGGGTATACATTTATATCATATGGCCGTGGGTCAAAACCATAGGTGCACCACCCATTTTGGTCTATTTTGGGGTACGGGGTTTTGACCCATGGCCATATGTATATATATATATATATATATTTCTTGGTTTGAGCTTTACCTTTTCGTGCAAAGTCCACAGCCCAGCCAAACATTTCCATCCCAAGCCCCTCCGAAACCTGAAGCAATCCTGAACCATCCTGAGCCTCAGATCGTCCCTTCTAGTTTTCCGGGCAGGAGATTGCGCCGCCTCGCGTCGTGGGCAAGGAGCAGACGGAGAAGGCGCATTTTCATGGTTGTCGCTGAGAAACATTTTACATTTTTGCTTATTGTGGAAATCCAACCACTTAACTGCTAAAGTTTCTCAATTTTTGATGCCCTTCCAACGTCAACCAAGTTTTTGAGTCCCGAGAGGGCAAGGTTTTTGTGGCAACTTGGGCCAGGCCTGGTTCAGGCCTGCACCTGGCAGTGTTTAAACCTGTCCCTGAGAAGTCCTCCCGAAATGGGCGAAAGCGGATTGGGGAAGCCATCAACGCACCCAATTGAAGCAGCGGGTGGTTCTCTTCTGAACAGTGGATGTTGAATAGCCTTGGCACACCATATGGGGGTGTCCTAAAATTGTATGGTCTTCAAGGGAAACCACCAGCCGACCCTTACGGTTGCCTGGGATCAGTTTATCTGGGGCTCGCGCATTTCTTGGTGACTGCGTAGCCCTGCCTTCTCCTTGACCCATTGCGCTACATTGAAACGGCACGTGGCAAAAAGAAGTATCGTTTTGGGGGAGCTGTTGAACGAAGGGCCGAAGAGAGCGATGGTCTTGCCTTTGGAAGTTGACTCAACCGGGCGAGAAGTCGAACAAGTTCAGTACCGCACGTCCCAAAACTTGATGATGCCCACGGTGCCCAAATCATGGGCTGTGGTGCCCCCCCCGGCTTCCAGAAGCAAAGTAAAGCCAAGAGTTGCTGGGTCCAACCAATTTGAAGAATTCCAAGAAGCGCTCCGTCTCCACTGATTTTTGCCTCCGGCCCCAAAAGGCCTTTGTGCTGTGCCGACTCCGCCAGTATCCAATCCAAACTTGAGCGCCATGGCACGGTTGGCTTTGGCGTGTGTGGCCTTGGCCAGCGCGGACCAGTCCCTGTCCGGGGGTGGTATCTTCATGAAGGTTTTGGGCCAGAGTGGCAAGATCAACTATGCCACCAGCGAGCCCATAAACTCCGCAGACGACATGGTGCAGATTGTCATGGCCGACATGAAGGCAGCTTTTTTGGAGACACTGAATGACACTTTTGTTTCTTCCAATGACAGATATCAGTGGCATGGAATATGCATATATTCATATATTCTGACATATCTCCCCCCCCAACACATGCTTTAAACATATGTCTGCATGCAGATGGTAGAGCCCTCGTTGCTTGCTGCACAATGAAGGTGACAAGGATTGCCAAGCTTCTCGCTAAGAGACCACTTAGCATTGAAATCCTTGCTGAAAGTCCAACAAACTGCGATCTCGTATCACATCTTCAATCAACAAATCTATGTTGAGATGTGCAAAGCAAGATGTGCACACATGCAATCGTGTCTTAAAGCAATGCCAATATAAGTGTAGGTTTTCAACCAGATGGTTTGGGGTGAGGTCCAAAGGAAGGCATGGTCAACATGTTTCACGTTTTAGCCACACCCCTGCACCCTGTGAGGAGCTGGATGCAGCCGGCAACGTGCTGGGCGGCGGCGGCAACGCGAAGCATTCCTTTAACAGCTTTGCCACGCAGGAGTTCACTTTCAGTTCGCCAGAGTCCACGATCATCGAGGGTGTCAAGAACACCACCAATGGCATGCAGCCCTTTGACTACGATGTGACAAAGATTTCCTTCACCAGCTACTTGGGAGGTGGAAACTCTGAGACCGATTCCAAGCTCGTGGTGGAAGCCATCATCTTCAAAACGGATGCCATTTTGCAGTTTACCATTCCTTCCGACGTCGAAGGTGGGGACCCAAGTTACTTTTACTCATACTCGACTGCAGGCAGTGTGAAGTTCAATGTGAAGATGAGCCAATGGAACTGGTGCAACAACGACTGCAAAAGCGGGAACGGTGTTGGCGAGTCTGTGCGACTAACCATTGAGATGACCAACAAGATCATCGCTGATGACAGCTCCGAAGGTGGCTGCGGCAATGAGTGCAAAACCGGTGATGTGCAGGACCTTGGCGGTGTGTTCCTTTCCGTTTTGAACACTTACAGCATTGTCAATGGAGAGACATCCACCGAGTACACGATGCCAGTTGCGCCCAGCCTGACTTTGGATCCTCCACCAGGCTCCAACAAGGGTAGCAGCCGCACGACCACGCTGGTGCTGGAGTTCCCCAAGGCCAACTTCGGTCCTGATGACACCCTCGTCTATGATCCGATGCTCAGCTACGACAGCTTTTCGGCAGACAGTGACACTACCACTGTCACCATGACCACCACCGCGGAGGGAGGTAGCAGTGGGAGCACCGAGTTTACCACTGAAGCTGGCAGCACGGCCAGCACCACTGCGGAGAGCACCACGATGGCCGATGGCACCACGGATGCTGGCACCACGGGTGCTGGTGGCACCACAGACGCTGGCGGCACCACGGGCGCCGCGACTACGACAGTTGGAAATGAGCCGCCTCCCAGCAGTGCCAATCGAGCACTTCTGAGCCTTTTGGCTTTGGCAGCTGCTGCCTTGTTTGCGTGAGGCGGGAAGAGTTGAGCAGCTAAGCTGGCGCCCCACAAAGTGGTCAGCCGGGAAAGCGGGACAAGTCCGTTTTGAGTTTGTGACAAAGGATGTCACACCTGATTTTGAGGGGCGGTCATCGGCTCTTGAATAGCCCTCATGAGAAGGCATAGCAAGGGACGCTTGACCACCCTGGAGTTTTATGGGAGCACGATGTCAGTGCTAGCTGAGCACATCTATTTTGAATCGGCCTTGGAGCGCGCATATGGCGTTCCGCAGCTTTGCTGTTTTCTGAAGATCCTATATGCACAACATTTAAATGAGATGTGAGGAGAGAATGGGAGGTGGTCGGGTGCGGTCACTGGTGCAGTTATCGCTTTGTCATTGGCTGTTCATGGCCGGTGCATTTTCCTCTTCCTGGGGACATGGTCATGAGTTGCAGTTTTTTTTTGGCGATTCCAGGCTAGACAAACATTTGGTCAGCTTGCAGTTGCCGTGGGAAGACAGGAAAGTCGGATTGATGCACGTTGCCACACTGATTGCACGGAGTCCACCTTCCAGTTTCAGACCTTTCTTCTCCCCCTTGCCTTTCCTGGTCACATTCAGTGGAAACAAGTCCGCATCTCTTAGCTTTTTTTTTTTTTTGCTTGTTTCTCTTCTTCTTCTTCTTCTTCTTCTTCTTGTTCTTTTTTCTCTTTGTTTCGTTTGCTCGCGCTTGGAAAGCACTGTCGTTTTCACAGCCACATGTTCGGGTTTTGGGGATGCGCGCCTCTTGGGGTTCCAACTTCCATCCGAGACGCGCGACTTCGCTCAGGTGTCGGAGGTGACGAAGACGGGGCCTTCGCCAGAAGTCATCGCGGCTTGGGCGAGACACCGTGGGAAGCGTCTTTTTTTTTTCTTCTTCCTTTTTTCGTTTATTGCCTTCTTCTTTTTTTTTAACGCTGCCTGCCCAGAAAAGAGTGGCCTCTTTTTTTGATGGCCGCTGGGGGT
>CAUJNA010000316.1:59430-181440 GCA_963377175.1 Effrenium voratum | reverse complement strand
TGTTGTTTGTTTTTTGTTGTTTGTTGTTTGTTGTTTGTTGTTTGTTGTTTGTTGTTTGTTGTTTGTTGTTTGTTGTTTGTTGTTTGTTGTTTGTTGTGTGTTGTTGTTGTTGTTGTTGTTGTTGTTGTTGTTGTTGTTGTTGTTGTTGTTGTTGTTGGTTGTTGGTTGTTGGTTGTTGGTTGTTGGTTGTTGGTTGTTGGTTGTTGGTTGTTGGTTGTTGGTTGTTGATTGTTGGTTGTTGGTTGTTGGTTGTTGGTTGTTGGTTGTTGGTTGTTGGTTGTTGGTTGTTGGTTGCTGGTTGTTGGTTGTTGGTTGTTGGTTGTTGGTTGTTGGTTGTTGTTGTTGGTTGTTGTTGTTGTTGTTGTTGTTGTTGTTGTTGTTGTTGTTGTTGTTGTTGTTGTTGTTGTTGTTGTTGTTGTTGTTGTTGCCGTTGTTGTTGTTGTTGTTGTTGTTGTTGTTGTTGTTGTTGTTGTTGTTGTTGTTGTTGTTGTTGTTGTTGTTGTTGTTGTTGTTGGTGTTTGTTGTTGGTGTTGGTGTTGGTGTTGGTTGGTGTTGGTGTTGGTGTTGGTGTTGGTGTTGGTGTTGGTGTTGGTGTTGGTGTTGGTGTTGGTGTTGGTGTTGGTCTTGGTGTTGGTGTTGGTCTTGGTCTTGGTCTTGGTCTTGGTCTTGGTGTTGGTCTTGGTTGGTCTTGGTCTTGTGTCTTGTTCTTGTTCTTGTTCTTGTTCTTGTTCTTGTTCTTGTTCTTGTTCTTGTTCTTGTTCTTGTTCTTGTTCTTGTTCTTGTTCTTGTTCTTGTTCTTGTTCTTGTTCTTGTTCTTGTTCTTGTTCTTGTTCTTGTTCGTGTTCTTGTTCTTGTTCTTGTTCTTGTTCTTGTTCTTGTTCTTGTTCTTGTTCTTGTCGTCGTCGTCGTCGTTGCTGTTTTTGCTGTTTTTGCTGTTGTTGCCGTTGTTGCCGTTGTTGCCGTTGTTGCCGTTGTTGCTGTTGTTGCTGTTCTTGCTGTTGTTGCTGTTGCTGTTAATGTTGCTGTGGCTGTCGCTGTCGTTGTCGTTGTTGCCTTTGTCGTTGTCGTCGTCATGGTGGTCGTTGTGGTTGTGGTTGTGGTTGTGGTTATGATTGTGGTTGTGGTTGCGGTTGTGGTTGTGGTTGTTGGTTGTTGGTTGTTGGTTGTTGGTGTTTTGGTTGTTGGTTGTTGGTTGTTGGTTGTTGGTTGTTGGTTGTTGGTTGTTGGTTGTTGGTTGCTGGTTGCTGGTTGCTGGTTGCTGGTTGCTGGTTGCTGGTTGCTGCTGGTGCCTTGTTGCTTGTTGCTTGTTGCTTGGTGCTTGGTGCTGGTTGCTCGTTGCTTGGTGCTTGGTGCTTTCAGCTTGTTGCTTGGTGCTTGTTGCTTGTTGCTTGGTGCTGGTTGCTCGTTGCTTGGTGCTTGGTGCTTGGCTCTTGGTGCTTGTTGCTTGGTGCTTGCTGCTTGGTGCTTGGTGCTTGTTGGTTTTTGTTTGTTGCTTGTTATTTGTTGTTTGTTGTTTGTGCTTTGTTTCTTGTTTGTCGTTGTCTTTGTTGTTTTCGTTGTCGTTTTCGTTGTCGTTTCCGGCACGGCAATGAACATGTCCAACGTGAGTCCTCATTCACTTGGGACATCCTTTAGCAGTGGCACTCCTTGCTGGCGCCAAAACCGCCGCCCTAAATTGTTCGGGAGTTCACTCAGCGGTTATCCCTTTGGATTTAGTATTTTCAGCCCCCACAGCAAACCCGACTCCTCTGGGGGCCTCCCGGACCAGCCAAGTTTGCGGGGCACGGTTCGGAAGCATCCCCCCGCAAGGAGAAGGAGGGCTCGAAGGCGGGGCAGTGCGCGCATAGGAACACCTCGGCTGGTGACATGGCCATGAATGGCCAGCCTGTCTCATGAAAGACGGGGCCAGTTGCTTTTGCTTTTGTTGGGAGCTGCAGCCTTAGTCACAATCGTCCCTTGTCAATGTGGCGTCGGCGCTGGGATCTGATGCTGGAGAGGAGGTGGCTGCAGCTTCTTTTCGGACACCTACATTTTTCCACACAGTGCTCCTTGATGGAGGTTGCTTGAGGTTCCAGGCGTCAATGCAGGCTAGCAAACCCCCAGCAAACCCCCCTTCTGAACCGTGGCAACTGGGGTTACCTCCCCGTCCGTCCATTCATCCATCTGGCTGTGGGTCAAAACCATTGGTACCATTTTGGGGTAGGTGAATTCACCACCCATCTTAGAACCTATTTAGTGGTTGGATTCCCGTTCACTGGGGGCGAACCGATTTGGGTTTTGAAAAGCTCATGGCCATCTAGTTCGGCCAGACCTTGGCGTGTCATCCGTCGTTCCTCGCAGGCCCGATGCCCATGGACATGGCCTAGGTGCAAAAGGCACCGCCATTTTTTTTTGTCGGCGCGGTTGCCGCTTGGGTTCCGTTCAAATCGCTTTGGAACCGAACTATTTGGGGTGGTTTGCCTTTAAGCCACCATTCCTCCTGATGTCACTTTAGTGTTGCCAGCTCCATTCAAAACTTGAAAGAGGTTTACGTGTGAAAAGAAGCGCAAGACTTCGCAGGCTGTGGGTTCTTGGAAAGGGCAAAGGTCGAGTGAATCCCGTTTGCAGAGGCTGTGTGGAACCTGTCTGTTGTCCCTGCAGGAAGATGCCGGGGTTTGAAGGGAACATCTCAGCCAGCCTTCTGTTTGGGACACAGCTCCTCAGATCCGGATTGCCCACCAAGCCCTCCAGCCAGGCTTCTATATTTGGGGTTCCAAGGTGTGAGAAGAGGGCCGTTACGAGCCTGTTGAGACACTCAAAGCACCTTTCCCCCTTCATCCCAGGGTTTGCATATCTATACATCCCTTGCAGGGACTCCTAGCTTGTTGTGGACTTGTGCTGAAAAGAGGCGAATGCAGTTTCCCAAGGACACGTAAGAAGACACGTGGCTTGACAGCCCTGCTGACAACATTTTTTGTTCGATTTCTACCAGCTTCTTCTAGCAATGGTATCCTTCCTTTGGTGTGGGGATCGGTCCGAATGCTTTTGCGCATGATCTCCAAAACAAGGCGCTGGGACTTGTCTGCCAAGCCGCACATTTAGTGATGTATAGGCCAGGCTAATTGCCAATAGGAAACGATGGCCTACAAAAGGGGCCCAGATTTTGACACCCCGACTTGGCAATCCGTCAAATGGACTCATGAGCTCTCCGTTGAACCGCCCGATGGAAGCGGATTTGTTAGCATGGAGGTTTGAGTCAAGAGAATTGGATGGGTTCGCGGAGTCGCAACGATCCTGGCCGCAATTTCCAGCCTCAGGCCATCGAGTGAAGGGTAGGGTTGAAGGCCCTCGTTGGCGAGGCGCCAATCTTGAGCGATGCGCGGCCGGGAGAAATCCGGGCGGCGCCAAGGGCGGTCGGTGCTGGACGATGGGCGGGTTTTCTCCAACAAGACCCGGAGAAATTCGGGGACGGTTGCTCGGCGTCGCTTCCTAGTGGCCAAAAACTCCAAATTGGGTACATGGGTAAGTCTCAAGAATTCAGGGAGGTCCTGAGCAGATGTTGCCAGCTTCCGGGCTGTTGTTTCTTTGCCATGGGTTTTGGGTAGGCTTCAATACTGATGCCGTCCGCCCTTTCGCCGCTTGTTTCTCTCTGGGTCAAAATTTGAGCTGTGTGGATTGAAGAAGGCACATGTCAATTTGCAGGGCATCGCGCGCGTAGAGGGCTGCCAAACCACGACAGGAGAAGCAAAACACGACAAACAAAAGAAACAACACGATAAGACGGGGGTCAAAGTCACGATATGCGTTGACCCGTCCAGCAGCGATCCCTGTTGGACGGCTGCGCAATCCCTGTTGGAGCTTGTTTGAAAATCGCTGATGTTGGTTTGGTTTGTGTCCATTTCATCCACTTTCTATCACCCAGAAGCCGAGACTGGCCTCGCAAGGAGCTGAGTGTGCCTTAGTGTGTTCCCCCCAAAAGCAGTTGGGGTTGAAATTTGGAGTCCTTGTTTGCATTTCCAGACTCAGGGCCTAGGCCGAAGATTGGATACGGAGATCAAGTGAGCGAAGCTGGGAGCAAACCTGGGAGCTGGGAGCAACGCTGGAACCTTCCTGTCGTCCACAAGCTTTGGTCAAGTAGACGACAGGGTGTTCAATTAGCCTTCACACCTGGAACGGCCTGAATTCGCTCAACACAAGATGACCTAGACCAGCTTTGTTGCGGTGTAGTGTCTAGTCCGAGCGTGTAATATCTTTCATGACCGTTTTCCTCAGCTTCCCCGACCTCCGATGCAGTGCTGTGATCAGGATGTGCTCTCCAGTCTTGGTTCAGAACCCTTCAAGCTGTGATTGAGGGAGGTTTCAGGAGGCTGCGCTGTACCTGCCCCTTTGCCACGTCGCAGTGCCCAAGTCTTTCGTGGGTTCTGGCGGCCCCTTTCTCCCGGCGGTTGGCTGCTCGACCGCAAACCCGGAGCCCGGCTCAAGACGTGGGGCCCTTGGAGAGAAAGCCGTCCCTCACGCGCCGTTTCCCCAAGCTTCGAACACTCAGGGACTTCGAAGGTTGGCCCCAGCATCGGTCAGTGGCAAGCTGCGAGATGGATCCATTTTCCTCGGGCCCGTCCCTTGCCAGGCAGGGGATGGGTGGCTTGCGCTGGCTTGCTCGGAGAGAACTGGCTGTTGAACTTGGGCATAGGGCACGAAGGCGGTTTCTGGCTTATGGTCGCGCAATGGACCGGTTGGAATCAGCAAGCCCAGAATCGGTGGTTTGGACGGACAGCTTCTAACAGGGTTTTTCCCGCAAATTGGTGGAGTCCCGGTGATTTAAAAGTTTGTTTTTTTTTCTTCCTCTGCCGTGAGGCTGTCAGAAAGCACACAGTCATGAATTGCTCGGCTCAAGCAAACGCTACAAACTGCGTTTGCTTGTCTTTTGAACTTTTCAATCATGGCTGTCAAGCGCCTGCTTGCATGCGCTGTAGCCTTGGCGAGCGCGGACCAGTCCCTGTCCGGGGGTGGTATCTTCATGAAGGTTTTGGGCCAGAGTGGCAAGATCAACTACGCCACCAGCGAGCCCATAAACTCCGCAGATGATATGGTGCAGATTGTCATGGCCGAAATGAAGGCAGCTGTGTTTTGTGAGTCATTGAGACAGCACTGTTTTCTTTGTGCGGCAAAATCCTGATAGTTCAATTTCCCTCAACGCACGCATGGCTTTAGTTTACTCAGACATGATAACGTGGGAGTGACAATGCCGCTGGTTTCTGGCAAGGGGTTCGGCCGTGGAAGGCTGGCTGCTGGGGGGTTCTTGTGCGGGCCGGGTCCGAATCCTTCTGCCTCAAGGGGTTTCTCCTAGCCACTGTGATTGGGACTGGATCTGCATTGAGAATCGTGATGCCACTTCCACCGAGATCTTTGTCGTCATTTTCCTTGGTGCTGAGACTTGACACCCTGTGCTCGCGCATGCCGGCGAGGGTCTGCAACTGCCGTTCTGGCCAGTGACCTGGCAAGGCGCGACTGGAGCATCTATGAGCATGAGTGCTGGAGTCGGATTCTGGGTTCAATGGTGATGCTGGATCTGAGCTGTCCGGCGTTGCAGTCTGCAGAGATGACGCGCTGTCGACTTCAAGTCACGTTGCGAGACCATTTGTCGTCCGATGTGATGATGGGATGGAAGCGCAGGTGCAGTGGTGCTGGTCAGCCCATCATTAACTGCCAAAGAGCTGAAGAACCAGGCAACTCTGCTGGGGGGTTCTCTGCGTTGAACAACACAGGCCCAGCCCCTTTCTTGCATCGCGACTTCCTTGGCGTGACAGCTGGGTAGGGGTTGCAAGATGGCTTTGCATGAGCCTGCTGGCAGAACTGGCATGGAAGCGAAACGGTATCATGGGCAGAGTTCACTCGCAAATGACAAAGTGGGAGTGACGATGCAACTGGTTTCTATTTCTCAAGCTGCCTTCGGGGGTTGGTGGAAAATTGTTTTTGTCGTCGCATCATCCTGAGGATTGCGGTGCGTAAATTCCGACTTGCTCTTGGATGAAAATACAGGCATTTGGCTCGGAGGTTGTAACTTACTGGGCTTAGATGACACAGGAAACAGTACTCTTACTCCAACTAACAACTCACTTCTGGAGTTTACCCGGAACTCTTTCAAATGCTTTTATGTAACTTTTCCGAACGTCTTTCATAAGGTTTTTGAAAATCATGTTTGGCTCAAATCAAATCTCGATGGGTTGGGGAAGGTTTCCATCAAAAAGGGTGGTTACCCAGGCTATTCGCGGACCACGCGCAAAACGCTGGCTTGAATGCGTGGACTTGCAGACGCCCAGCACTGCGCTTTTCTTGCGAGCGCGTAAACGTTCACCCCGTGTCATCAGCGGGCAGATTTTATCTGCTTTCGCGCAGAGCGCCCAGGCTACATGCCAAACGTGTTGCCCAGGCTACACAGTCCAGCTCAAAGAAGAACTTGTGTCGCCTTCTCTGAGCTGCCAGCAACTCGTCAGTGGCTGGGACTTTGCATGCCCAGAAAACACTTGAACAAGCTTGCTGGCGTGCACATTGGGAGATGTGGGGAATTGTCCGGTGGCCCAGGGAATGTCCGAAATGTTCGGGGAATATCCGGCCGACGAGGCTGGGGTGTGTTGCAACAGGGCAGCCCAGAGAAGTGCTGAAGCATTCTGAGCGCCAAAACGACACTGATAACACGTTGTGAGTTCTATGCCTCTCGCTCCTCAAACTCACGCACGCGCGCGCTGGACGCGGACCACCGCGCTCAGAAGCAATTCCGCTCGTGCGAGTGCGGACGACCGCAACGGCGAAAACGCCGGCAGCCTTCGGCGCAGTACGTCGGGAAGCGGCGGACCACCACGACGCTTCTCCCCAAACCATCCTGATTTCGGACTTTTCCTCGTCAACGCGGCCGAGCTTTCCACGCCGCGGATGACCAAAAGTCCCGCTGGGCGTAATTGAGGTTCTGCACGTTCATGGCGGCAGGCTGCCATCGAAGTGTATGTATGCACATCTGCTGATAGTGTGTTGCCCTTGGGCCTTGGAGCTAGCAAATATATATATATATATATATATATATATATATATTTGCGACGCTTTCTTCAGCATGTGCGTGCATGTTGTTGCCTGAAAGGGCTTCCGATCACGTTTTCCCGTGCGTAAGTTTTCCGTAGCTTTCCAGAACTTCTTTGTATGATTCCTACACGTTTTAGCATGATGTTACAGGAGAGATAAATCTCTGCCAAATTACAAGCTCGACAAGTTTGACAAAGTCGTCTTGATTTACCGGACTTGTGTGCGCGCTTAGATGACTCAATCCTTTTTACAAGTGTACTTAGAGGACTTGCTGTTGTTTATTTGAGTTATAGCTCCCCTAAACAAGCCAACCCAATTTGCACATGCAGAAGGTAGGGCCCATATGCTGGTATTGCTTTAAGACGCTATTGCATTGTTTTTTGAAATCTCAACATGCCATTTCATCGTTTCAAATCTGTAAATGGAAGGTACGAATTCTTGGCTTTTGAAGCTTGCAAGCTCTGTACCAGAGAGGCTTGTGCTATGATCCAGTGAGCAACCCGCGGGCCTATGGGGCCCAACATGTTTTGGCCGCACCCTGCACCCTGTGAGGAGCTGGATGCAGCCGGCAACGTGCTGGGCGGAGGCGGCAACGCGAAGCATTCCTTTAACAGCTTTGCCACGCAGGAGTTCACTTTCAGTTCGCCAGAGTCCACGATCATCGAGGGTGTCAAGAACACCACCAATGGCATGCAGCCCTTTGACTACGATGTGACAAAGATTTCCTTCACCAGCTACTTGGGAGGTGGAAACTCAGAGACCGATTCCAAGCTCGTGGTGGAAGCCATCATCTTCAAAACGGAAGCCATTTTGCAGTTTACCATTCCTTCCGACGTCGAAGGTGGGGACCCAAGTTACTTTTACTCATACTCAACTGCAGGCAGTGTGAAGTTCAATGTGAAGATGAGCCAGTGGAACTGGTGCAACAACAACTGCAAAAGCGGGAACGGTGTTGGCGAGTCTGTGCGACTGACTATCGAGATGACCAACAAGATCATCGCTGATGACAGCTCCGAAGGTGGCTGCAGCAATGAGTGCAAAACTGGTGATGTGCAGGACCTTGGCGGTGTGTTCCTTTCCGTTTTGAACACTTACAGCATTGTCAATGGAGAGACATCCACCGAGTACACGATGCCAGTTGCGCCCAGCCTGTCTTTGGATCCTCCACCAGGCTCCAACAAGGGTAGCAGCCGCACGACCACGCTGGTGCTGGAGTTCCCCAAGGCCAACTTCGGTCCTGATGACACCCTCGTCTATGATCCGATGCTCAGCTACGACAGCTTTTCGGCAGACAGTGACACTACCACTGTCACCATGACCACCACCGCGGAGGGAGGTAGCGGTGGGAGCACCGTGCCCACCACTGAAGCTGGCAGCACGGCCAGCACCACTGCGGGGAGCACCACGATGGCCGATGGCACCACGGATGCTGGCACCACGGTTGCTGGTGGCACCACAGGCGCTGGCGGCACCACGGGCGCCGCGACTACGACAGTTGGAGATGAGCCGCCTCCCAGCAGTGCCAATCGAGCACTTCTGAGCCTTTTGGCTTTGGCAGCTGCTGCCTTGTCTGGATGAGACAGGCAACGCACTTTCAAGTTTCACTGTAGTATTCGACTCACCGATTTGACTTCTGAATGAGGATGCGGCGGAAGTGCTAAGCCATGAAAGCCTGGTAACTCATCATGCGGCTCACCAGCAGCATGCAGAATGGAAAAGCTCCAGATGCTACGATTCTTGATTTTTGAAGTGTGTGGCTCTCTTTTTTTGTCGTTTGGGTCTTGATTCTCGATCCACAGGATCATCAGGCCAGGCCTGAGAGTACTGAGCTCAGTGGGGCAGTAAAAGCGGCGTCTACACGCGTCCACGCAGAATCTGGGCTTTCTGCTTTTGCCCCACGGACATTCCCATTGTTGCAGCTGTTGCTACTTGCCATGCTACACAAGTTAGTCTGTTCCCCATGATTATTGCATCCCAATTGTCGAATTCCGAATCCCCGAGGCCCCGGTATTTCTGGAGCGTGCACGCAAAGCAAGGCGTGTGTTGAAAAAACAAAACACGCCGGCGCTTGGGGATCTCTTTTTTAGGTTTTGGACTTTTCACAACAACAGAATAGGCCTGGTATCAGGAAAGCTATTCCCCTCCCCCAAACCTCCCCAACAAGGCCAAAAAGGCACTTGCAAGGCCTTGGCAGCTGCCCAACTCTCTTAGCGCCTTGCTCAGCACTTGAACCGCGCTTGCGAATCGCATCTCAGCGGTTGTCTCAGGGTGCGACAAAATGTCTTTGTTTTGGCGTTTTTCTTTAGGACATTCCTGGATTTTACCTTATCTGGCTTAGCTTCTTGGCGTTTTGGCTTTGGGAGTCTGGACTTTTTGGCTTTTTGGTTTCTTGGCTTCCTTTTTGTGGTCTTTGCGGCTTCGGCTTTCCGCATCAGCATCACCAGTAACACCCCATTTTTGGATTTTTGGTTGGTGGCTTCTTACCTCCCACCAGGTTTCTGTAGATGTCCCCACCCGCTTCTCCATAGGGCCGTTTTTTGGCTTTGTGATGACCTCAAAACGCAAACCTAAAACCCTGAACGAACCCGAATGAATCCAACGCCCACCCTAAACCCTCGCTTTGGCCCCAAAATAAACTAACCCTAAACCACCACTAAACCCACCCTAGCCGCCACTAAAACTAGAACCAATCTTCAAACCAAACCTAAGCCAACCCTAAAGAAACCCTAAAGAAACCTTAAACCAGCAAGATTCCCCAAACAAACCTAAACAACCCCACTCTAAACCAGCAATAGACTATCCCTAAAACCAACTCTAAACCCACCCTAAACCAACCCCCACTCCCCAACCACCCGAAACCCACCCCACCCGAAACCAACACCATCTCTAATAAGCCCCTTAAACCACCCCCCGAAGCAAACCCAATACTGGCCCTAACCCCAAAGCAACCCCCGCGTGCCCAGTGGAAATCCAGAGAGCTCGTGCGAGCGGTTTCCGAGGCGGATGGGGAGTGCGGATTGCGCCTGGGAGTTGCGGGCCTGAAAAACCGATGGAAGCGCGCGGGGAAGTCCACACGCCGCATTGGGACCTGAGCCACGTGCTCAAAATCGATTCGGGTAGATGATCCGCTTAGTAAGGGACAATCCCCTTGCCATAGCTGCGGATATTCGCCCTAATTCTTGAAGCATGGTTCTGGGATTACGACCATTTTAACACCGGGTTTGGATGGAGAGTGTTTCTTCGTCCATTTGAAACATGGCTTTCTCCACAAAATGAAGGGAAACCACCATTTACAAGGCAATGTTCAGGAGTATAATGTAAGGATCCCTGTTTTTCCACCTCCATACTCATCTTTCTTGACCTTCAACGCGTCTAACTGCAGGCTGGGCGGACCAAGAAAAAGGTCCGGAGCCTGGAAGATCAACTTCAAGGGAAGCAACCAGAGCTGTTTTGTCCTGGGTTCTCTTCTTTCAGGGTTCTTGGATGGCCTAGGAATCAACCAAAGCTGTTTTGTCTCTTCTTTCAGGGTTCTTGGATGGCGAATCAACCAGAGCTGTTTTGTCCTGTTTGGGGGGGGTTCTTGGATGGCCTAGGTTGCAGTTTGCCCAATTGTACAAATCTGCCCATTGGACCAATCAGTCCTGTGAGGTTAGTTGGGGCTTAAATAGATGCCACTGATCTCAGCTCGGTTCTAATCATTCGCTCCCCTTCACACTGCCTTTGTGTCTCCCGTCCAGTGGCCCGACTTTGCTTCTTGATTCCTAGACCTCCAGTCGTGGCCTTTGTTCCCGTCTATTATTTTATATATATATATATATATTGCATAGCCCTTACATGCGCACATGTAGAGCGAGGGAATACACGATTGGGCCACGTCCACAAAGACGCCTAGTCATATACTTGGCGGTACCCTGCTATTTTTCTTAAATAATAATAGTAATAATAATAATAATAATAATAATAATAATAATAATAATAATAATAATAATAAATAAACAAGATGGTTTAGTCAACGCTTAGCAAGGATCACGCAGGATTAGTGTTTTAGTAGGGATGATTTAATATTCGTTTTTGTTTTTGTTTTTTAGTTTTTTCCACTCAAAGGTGTTTTGGACATTTTTTAGCAAGGATCACACCGTGTCCAGTGGTTTCTCTTCTGTCAACTGCGGCGGTGGGCAGTCACAGAGACTGCGGCTGGAGTGGCTAATTTCTTTGCTACTCGAGAGCCATCATCTTGACAACCATTTCCCTGCCTTGTTTTTCTGCCTTTGCGCGAGTGGGCTTGTCCGCAACCAAGTGAATCTTCCATTCAACCGAACAAAAGGGGATCCCCTAACAAAATGCAGATTGCCCGCATTTGGGGAGTCAATGAATGCGCTGTCCTAAAACGCTTACCCTTAGTTGCCCCTTTCAAGGATGTGTTTTCCGCTTTTTCGGCCCGCCAACTAAACCACCACCCTAGTCAACACCAAGCCTGGCCTACACCAACTTGCCCAATCTGCCTGCCCCCACCCAAAAAAGGCAGTCCACTGCAAACCAACCTACCGGTGATGTGAGCCACAATCAACACCCGGGTAGATGAAGTTTAGTAGGGGACAATCCCAACCACAAATAGCTGCGGCAGCCTTCTTTTCTTTACATGGTTCTGGGTCGACCATTTTTAAGACCGGGTTTTGATTGTGACTCATGTGGGGGTGTTTCTTTGTCGCTGCTCGGCGTTGAATCGGATGCTGCACGGTCGTCTCGCGCCGTCGCGCCGCTCGGCTCTGACGCTCGGACGCTCGGACGGCAAGAGCTTGCTGCCAAAGTGCAGCCCTGATTCCACAGGTGTCACACGTGTCATGGTGAAGACGCCCTGCTACTAGGGGTTGACAGGGATGATCCATCCACCTCGGTAGGATCCCATAGGATCCCAAAAAACCATGGATATGATTCCTGTTAAGGCAGCCATGACCAGAGGCCATAGGAGGTTTGGCCGTGGGCGCACACGGCACGTTTTCAACAACAGGTCTGCGTGGGGATCACAAGAGGCTTGCAACAAGGCCCTCACGGGATCCTAGTCCTATATAAATATACATATATATATATATATTCTTTGCCCCGTTTTTTTTTGGCAAGGACATCACAACTTTCTGGCACCCGGAAGGAGGGGTGAACGGGCTGGGAAGAAGACGTCATTGAATTTCAGCATGACCAGAACATAGGCCTCAGCCTTTCAGTTTCCGAATTGCATCTGCAATCGTAGCTTCTGTTTTAGCTTCCTGAATCATAGGTCCACCGCCTTGCGACTCCAATGTTCAGACTGTATTGGTTCTATGCCGCGCTGCTCCTTGCGGCTTTCCTGATCTTGATCATCCTGGAGGCCGGGGCAAATGAGACGTGGCCCGCGAGCTTTCAGCAGCTGACTGAGTTCAGCCTTAGGCCGTCGAAGGCGGGTTATGGTCATAGGTGTCCTTTTGGTTTGGTGGAAAAATCGATGGCGATTCCTGGTTTCCCTGGTGGTTTAGTCATCTAGGGCCATCGATCTGCCCTAAAAGGACACCTGTGGTTCTGGTCCGGTAGCTAGGTGAGGCTGGCCGGCAGTACCTTTCGGACAGCTTTCCTAGGTCCCCCAGCTCGGTGCCCTGTCTCACCAGCTTTTTTGGCTGGGAGGGTCCCCTACTAAAGTAGACTACAGTAAAAAGTTGGTACCCTTCTTCTAACCTCTCTACTGGAGGACCTAGTTTCCGTCCACTCGTTCGTCAGCCAAAATTTATAGCAATGGGAGCAGATCCGCAGCCAGAGTTGATGCGTACCATGATGCAACACCCCTAAATGTTCATTTGCTGCAATTCCATGACCGTTTTTTTTTGGGTGGCTCAAAAAACATTCGGGGTCCAACATGGCTTGCCGTGGTAAATGGAACGGTTGACTAACACCTGCGGCAACTGCAGCTGTTTAATTTTGACCCACACCCATATACCACCGTGTTCTCGAGTTGGATTTGTGGACTCGGCAAAAGAGCAGCGGACGGAAGGTGACGGACACCAGAGTCCTTCTTATAGGCCCCCACAAGAATACCTCCCTTTTCAACTTGGGTCTTTTGGTCTTTTCGGGATGGTTGTCTACCGGGGGATTTTGATCACTATTCCTGGCCCTCCATCGACCATGGGCAGCTTTTCCCAGGTGGGACAGCATCTTCTATTTCAACCCATGGCCACCCGATGGCAAATCGGACAGTTTTTTTTAAAGTTTTTTCCCCCAACAGCTGAAAGCTTCGGGGTCTCAGCCCAGATGGGCTCCCGGGTGGTCCGGGGCGGCCCTGAGGTAAGGTTCCACCAAGGTTCCACCAGGGTTCCACCAGGGTTCCACGAGGGTTCCACGAGGTTCTGCGAGGGCTGCGGGGTGGTGCGAGCACTAAAAAGACCACCGCATCCCCAAAAGTAAAAGGATGCCCTGGCAAAAAAATGCTGTTGGGGATATCACCTGAGCTTTTTTTTTTTTTTTAATAGACCCCCAAACCAGGGGACCAACGCACCAGACCTCGACCTCCGATGGCAAAAAACGCCTCGGGGGCCTTCGGCGTTTCGAAGCGTCCAGGACGGCGCCCTGCAGCGCGAGGAGCGGCCTGTGACGACTTCGCTGGGGCCGAGGGATGTGGCCTTCTTCCTGCAGACCAACCAGGAGAGCGCCACTTAACGGAGAATGCGCGAATTTCGCGAGAGACGTGGGGGGCTTTGAGTTTGTTTGTTTGTTTGCTTTTTCTTTCATAGGTTAGCTAACCCCCCCCCGTATCCCCCCCCCCCAAATGTCAAAATCTCAGTAAGACTCACCGAGTGTTGCTGAGCACTACTGAGCCCAGCAAGGATTTGGCATGTGTTGGGGGGGGGGGGGTTGCTTTCAATTTTGCATAGCAAAGCTGAATTGTTGAAGCTTGCCCGGGGCTCAAAGCGTCATTGCGTGCTACTAAATAGATACTGAGCCTGGATCGCCCATGTGCTGTGTTCTTGGGGGGTGATTGAGAGGGGTACACACCTCATTTCTGACCATAATTTCCACTCAAATCTGACCATATGTTTTGTCTCATTTCTGAACATAGGGTGCTACTCATTTGTGACCATGTTTGTCCACTTAGTAGTGACCGTGCTGCGTAGATGCGCGCGCACATGCGTTCAGGTTGCACACAGCGGGTGAGAGGTCGGCATGAAGATGTTTGGTAAGGGCTTTGTCAGGGGGAGCAACCGGCAAGCGCAGCCAGCAAGGTCTTGGGCCCTGTCCGAGCAGAGCCTTGGAGATTGGTGCTGAGCACGCAGTGTGCTTACTGCAAGCGCACTGTGCGCTTCAGCCCAAGTCTTTCCCCCCAGCCTTCCCGGTCTTTCCCCGCAGCCTTCCCGGTCATTGCTCGACACCGTCCCGGTCTTCTCCCGGGCCTTCCCGGTCCTTCCTCGACGCCTTCCCTGTCTTCTCCTGGGGCTTTCCCGGTTTTCCCTCGGGGCCTTCCCGGTCTTCGCGCGACGCCTTCCCGGTCCTTCCTCGACGCCTTCCCGGTCTTCTCCCGGAACCTTCCGGTTATTGCTCGACACCTTCCCGGTCTTTCCCCGCAGCCTTCCCGGTCTTTCCCCGCAGCCCTCCCGGTCTTTCTTCCCGGTCTTTGTTCGACCCCTTGCCGGTCATTGCTCGACGCCTTTCCGGTCTTCTCCCGGGGCCTTCCCGGTCTTTGCTCGACGCCTTCCCGGTCTTTGCTCGACGCCTTCCCGGTCTTTCCCCCCAGCCTTCCCGGTCTTTCCCCGCAGCCTTCCCGGTCATTGCTCGACACCTTCCCGGTCTTCTCCCGGGGCCTTCCCGGTCCTTCCTCGACGCCTTCCCGGTCTTTCACGGTCATTGCTCGACGTCATTGCTCGACGCCTTCCCCGGTCTTCTCCCGGGTCCTTCCCGGTCTTCCCTCGACGCCATTCCGCTCTTCTCCGTTTTCACGGTCATTGCTCGACGCTTTCCCGGTCATTGTTGGACGCCTTCCCGGTCTGCTCCCGGGGCCTTCCCGGTCTTTCCTCGACGCTCCGACCGAGACCAGGCGTCACAGGTGAGAGGTCGGCATGGAGATGTTTGGTAAGGGCTTTGTCAGGGGGAGCAACCGGCAAGCGCAGCCAGCAAGGTCTTGGGCCCTGTCCGAGCAGAGCCTTGGAGATTGGTGCTGAGCACGCAGTGTGCTTACTGCAAGCGCACTGTGCGCTTCAGCCCAAGTCTTTCCCCCTAGCCTTCCCGGTCTTTCCCCGCAGGCTTCCCGGTCATTGCTCGACACCGTCCCGGTCTTCTCCCGGGCCTTCCCGGTCCTTCCTCGACGCCTTCCCTGTCTTCTCCTGGAGCTTTCCCGGTTGTCCCTCGCGGCCTTCCCGGTCCCAACGCCTTCCCGGGTCCTTTCCTAGCCTTCCCGGTCTTTCCCCGCCTTCCCGGTCATTGCTCGACGCCTTCCCGGTCTTCTCCCGGGGCCTTTCCGGTCTTTGCTCGACGCCTTCCCCGGTCTTTGCTCGACGCCTTCCCGGTCTTTCCCCCCAGCCTTCCCGGTCTTTCCCCGCAGCCTTCCCGGTCATTGCTCGACACCTTCCCGGTCTTCTCCCGGGGCCTTCCCGGTCCTTCCTCGACGCCTTCCCGGTCTTTCCCCTTTTTGCCTTCACGGTCATTGCTCGACGTCATCGCTCGACGCCTTCCCCGGTCTTCTCCCGGGTCCTTCCCGGTCTTCCCTCGACGCCATCCCGGTCTTCTCTGTTTTCACGGTCATTGCTCGACGCTTTCCCGGTCATTGTTCGACGCCTTCCCGGTCTGCTCCCGGGGCCTTCCCGGTCTTTCCTCGACGCTCCGACCGAGACCAGGCGTCACAGGTGAGAGGTCGGCATGAAGATGTTTGCTTCGGAAACTATGCTTCGGAATCTGGCTGTGGAAAGTATGCTCCAAAACATCAGGAGAAAGTGCCACGCTGCCATCGCTAGTCAGTTAGGGGTCTATGACCGGGAAGGCGTCGAGCAATGACCGTGAAGGCTGCGGGGAAGGCCTCCAGGAAGCAGCAAAGTCTGGGGAAGACCCTGGAGAAGACAGGGAAGGCGTCCAGGAAGGACCGGGAAGGCTGGCTTTGCCATCGAGCATTCAGTGCGTTTGTGACAAGCGCACTGCGCGAGTCAGATCTATGCAGACTGCTGGCGGACCGAAGCCGGAAATGCGCCCAGCCAAAGGCCCTGGTGGGCAACCTGGAGGGACGCTGCGGACAAAAGACCGGGCAAGCCCAGCCACAGCCAGGACCGGGGACCGGGAAGGCGTCGAGCAATGATCGGGAAGGCTCCGAGAGAAGACCGGGAAGGCGTCCAGGAAGCGGGAGAAGACCGAGAAGGTGTCGCGCAGTGGCCGGGAAGGCCTCGAGCAAAGACCGGGAAGGCTGCGGGAGAAGACAGGCAAGCCGTCGAGCAAGGACCGGGAAGGTGTCGAGCAATGACCGGGAAGACCGGGAAGGCGTCGAGGAAGGACGGGGAAGGTGTCGAGCAAAGACCGGGAAGGCCCCGGGAGAAGACAGGGAAGGCGTCCAGGAAGGACCGGGAAGGCGTCGAGCAATGACCGGGAAGGCGTCGAGCAATGACCGTGAAGGCTGCGGGGAAAGACCGGGAAGGCGTCAAGGAAGGACCGGGAAGGCGTCGAGCAAAGCCCCGGAAGGCCCGGGAGACGACCGGGAAGGTGTCGAGCAATGACCGGGAAGGCTGCGGGGAAAGACCGGGAAGGCTGCGGGGAAAGACCGGGAAGGCTGGGGGGGAAGACCGGGAAGGCAGCGACCCCCCCCCCCCCCTTCCCCGACCCCAGGAGGCCACAGAAATACCCCAGCCGCAGAAGCGGCGCGGCCGCAGGTCATGGGTCTGCATAGATCTGACACATGCAGTGCGCTTGTGACAAACGCACTGAATGCACGATGGCAAAGCCAGCCTTCCCGGTTTTTTTTGGACGCCTTCCCTGTCTTCTCCAGGGTCTTTCCAGTCTTTGCTGCTTCCTTGAGGCCTTCCCGGTCTTTCCCCGCAGCCTTCACGGTCATTGCTCGACACCTTCCCGGTCATAGACACCTAACTGACTAGCGATGGCAGCGCCTGTCTTCTCCCGCAGCCTTCCCGGTCTTTGCTCGAGGCCCGATCACTGCTCGACGCCTTCCCGGTCCCCGGTCCTGGCTGTGGCTAGACTTGCCCGGTCTTTTGTCCGCAGCGTCCCTCCAGGTTGCCCACCTGGGCCTTTGGCTGGGCGTATTTCCGGCTTCGGTCCGCCAGCAGTCTGCATAGATCTGACACGCGCAGTGCGCTTGTCACAAACGCACTGAATGCTCGATGGCAAAGCCAGCCTTCCCGGTCCTTCCTGGACGCCTTCCCTGTCTTCTCCAGGGTCTTCCCAGACTTTGCTGCTTGCTGGAGGCCTTCCCGGTCTTTCCCCGCAGCCTTCACGGTCATTGCTCGACGCCTTCCCGGTCATAGACCCCTAACTGACTAGCGATGGCAGCGTGGCACTTTCTCCTGATGTTTGGAGCATACTTTCCACAGCCAGATTCCGAAGCATAGTTTCCGAAGCAGTCAGCGACCCCCCCCCCCTTCCCCGACCCCAGGAGGCCACAGAAATACCCCAGCCGCAGAAGCGGCGCGGCCACAGGTCATGGGTCTGCATAGATCTGACACATGCAGTGCGCTTGTGACAAACGCACTGAATGCTCGATGGCAAAGCCAGCCTTCCCGGTTTTTTTTGGACGCCTTCCCTGTCTTCTCCAGGGTCTTCCCAGTCTTTGCTGCTTCCTTGAGGCCTTCCCGGTCTTTCCCCGCAGCCTTCACGGTCATTGCTCGACACCTTCCCGGTCATAGACACCTGACTGACTAGCGATGGCAGCGTGGCACTTTCTCCTGGTGCTTGAAGCATACTTTGGTCGCCTGGTCACAAGTAAGTGAATTCCATGGTCATAAATAAGGGAAGTGATGGCAGCGTGGCACTTTCTCCTGGTGCTTGAAGCATGATACTTTGGTCGCCTGGTCACAAGTAAGTGAATTCCATGGTCATAAATAAGGGAAGTTGATGGACAAATATAAGCAAAATGCGTATGGTCAGAAATAAGTGAAAAGTATGGCCATTTTTGAGTGCCGAGCCATTGAGAGGTCCTAGGTGCTACTGAGTGCTACTGAGTGTGTATACTCCGGGATTCCCAAAATGTGCTGTTTTGGGTTGTGATTGAGTGTTACTGAGTGTTACTGAGTGCTACTGAGTGCTACTGAGTGCTACTGAGTGCTTACTGAGCCGGGATTTCAAAAATGTGCTGTTTTAGGTTGTGATTGAGTGCTACTGAGTGTTACTGAGTGTTACTGAGTGCTACTGAGTGTTACTGAGTATTACTGAGTGTTACTGTGTGTTACTGAGTGCTACTGAGTGTTACTGAGTGCTGCTGAGTGCTGCTGAGTGCTGCTGAGTGCCTTTTGTCTGCTACTGAGTGCTTTCTGAACGCAGTGAGCGCTTGCTGATTGCTATTGAGTGACTTTGAGTGCTACTAGGTCTGCATCCGCTGATGTTCAATTCCCAGGTGTTCAGTGCGCGGCGCAGTTGCAGCACAAATGACCGCTAAGAAAATGACAGCACACATAGGGATCATTATGGTTCCTACTACTCAGCAAGACTCAGTAGCACTCATGATCAATTTTGAGTGGTGGCTATGTCTTGCTGAGAGCTGCTGAGCCTTGCTAGCACTCGAAGCAAAACACATGATTGAGCCTTACTAAGCCTTACTAAGGCCTACTAAGGCCTACTAAGGCCTACTAAGCCCTACTAAGCCCAAGATTCAAAATGAAAATGTTTCTTCATTTTTGGACCCGATGCCACTCAAACTCACATTTGAGGGGGGGGGGGATACGGAGGGGGGGTTAACTAACCTATGATTCTTGGGGGGGTGGAACCAGAAGGCGGCCTGGGGCTTTTGCCTTGTGTCCTGGTTTTTGGCAAGGACAAAGGATGGCCCCTTTTGGTGGGCTTTTTTATTGGAGGCCAAGAAGAAAAATAATCGAAGCTTTTGGCGCGCCGCCAGCTTTTTGCCCGTTTTGCACATGCGGGAAGCCAGCCAGGACACCGAACACGTGCACCAAGTGGAGCTGAAGGAAAACCTGCTTGGAGTGATCTATTTGAGAATTTCTCCCGTCAATCCTCTTTGGTTTGGTGAGCTTCTCTATTTTCTGCTTTGGGTCTGTCGGATTCACATCCTGCGAACAGCCGGCACTTCGTTTGGTTCTTCGCTCTGAGTCCGCGGCCTCTTCGAAGCGCTTGAAGATCATTTTTTGACGCAGGCATGTATCCCGGATTGGGCTGGTGGATTTGTAGGTTTGTGGCATGCCCGCTTGCTTGCCTGAGGTAGGCCTTGGGCTAGCTCAGCACTGCCTGGTGAGAGGCACATTCATCATTTCAGGACCTGCCCCGCCATTTTTTCACTAGCAAGGCTCGCCTTAGGGCTCCACCAAGGTGCGGTTGAACAGCTCCCTGAGAAGCGTCCGGGCACATCTGCCAGAGGCGCTGGACGCTGAGATCGGTCTCCGGACAGCCCCGTTTCAGGGGTCAACACCATGGCGCGCTTAAATGGGCGTGGCTCAAAAATCATTCGGGGTCCCAAATGCCTTGCCCTGGTGTATGGAAAGGTAGACTAAAACCTGCGTAACAGCAGCTGTTTAATTGTGACCCACACTCAAATTTGGACTGGTTCAAGTCCCGTGATGGAGAGCAACTTTTGTTGAAACCATCAAGGCTGCGCAACCGCAGCGCTGAGCGCCCAAAAAAGCATTGGGAGGGTGATCTTACTTGAAACCCATGGTGAAACCGCATGGTTTACGGATTTCTCCGTCAATTGGACAGTTTCCCGAGTTGTTCGCGCGCTTCGAGCTCGGAGCTGTCTCTGGTGCTGAGTTGCACCGAGGTTGTGGGTGGATTCGCCCCCCATAGTTTGAGACGCGATTTTTTTTGGAAGATCTCCCGAGAAAGATGGCAAGCAAAGCCGCAAAGTGCGGCAAACCAACGGAACTTTGGCTTCCCACTTCACTTGAGCGTGTTCTTTTTTCAAGAAAAGCCGCTTTTGAAGTGGTTGTAAAGCAACGCCACGGTTTTTTTGGGTCCATTCAACCTGGGCTTCACGTTTGTCGGTTCCGATTCTCGGGCGCATTTCTGGTTCAAAAAACTTGCCTGGCGCCAAAAAATCTGCCCCACCCGCCCACCCTCCCCCTTCCCGCCTTCCCGCCTTCCCGCCCGGCTAGCGGGTTTGGAGGCGCCCATCTACCTCCTCAGCGACGGGGGCCCCCTCTTCCTCAGCAGCGCGGCGGCCTTCCAAGCCGCCGCCTTCCGGGAGGAGTGGCTCGGCGTTAGCGGGAGAGACAGGAGTCGGGGGTTCAGGGGAACTGCGGGGCTTACAACCCAGGGGTTTTGGTGGGAGTTGGCGTTCAACGACCGTTTTTATATGTTTTTTTTTTGGAGGTTTGGTCGGAGTTGAGTTCTGGGAAGGGTTCCCCTTCAAACTCAAGCAGAAAGGATGCCCCTGTGGCCATTTACTTGGGTGTGTGAGGGCATGGATGGGCAGCCTAGGGTTCCAGATTTTCTGGACGCCCTTTGAAAGTGAAGCAGTTTTTGGGGATCAATCGTTGGAATCCCTTAGAATAGGTGACCCTCCCTCGCAAACCCGATCGCGCCTGTTTTCACCCCGCGATCCGGTGACTCGGCGGGATCCCGGCTGCTCTGAGTGCTCGGCTTGGTTGGGCCGATCGGGTACTCGGCGTTTTCTGAGGATGCCCACGCACCTGGCGGACTACATGAACCGGAACTTCACCTGCCGGAACCACTTGGCGAGGCTGGCCAAGGCTGGTCGCTGGGCCCTGGGCGAAGGCGCCAAGTTCCTGGTCTCCTGGGAGGAGGAGGGGAAGGGAGGGGAAGAGAGGGGAGCAGAGGCGAGACGGAGACCGAATTCTCCGATGTCATTCTCTTTCTCTCTCTATATAAATTACTTGATATATATATATATATACACACACATTCCATTCTTTTTTCAGGTTGACCACATTAAGAAGGAAACTGGGGTCTCCTCCGATGTTATTCTATACATAGTATACTTTCATACATTTTTGTTCAGGTTGACCACATAAAGTATGAAGCAACGTTTGAACATCTTCTCTTTGTTGTACCCTGCGGTTGGGCTCAAACAGGTTGGCAGAGAGAGAGAGAGAGAGAGAGAGAGAGCACTTCGTGTGAGGACACTCGGCTGCTTAGAGCGCCGAGCGCCATGCCTCCTGCGGATCTCATCACTATGGGCGCCTCGCGCGGGCAAATGAGCTCACCCGTGTATCTGGGGTCTTTTACCATCGAAGGGTGGAAGTACATACCCCTTGGCTTCCCTGGTTTCCAACCCACTTTATGAGGGGTATATACCCCTTTTGGGGAGAGGGGCATGAACATCAGCAGGCCTTTTGGGTTCATGTTTCCAAGGGGTGTGTAAAAGGGGTATGTACAAGCACCGCTGGATAGCAGCGGATTCCCTTGTTTCCGGTTTGGGAATTGTACTTTTTTGCAGGGCAGAAATTAAGGATGTGTCAGTTGCCAGAGGCTCGGCCCCTCTCATTTGAAGATGGCGCACCAAACACTTTCTGACAGTGTTTCACAACCCTCATATGTGTCCACCTCATATTCTTGATGATTCCCCCGTGTTTCCCTCTGAGACGTTGATGCCTGCACTACAAGAGTCCCGTCAGTTTCCAAGGAAACAAACCCACCCATCCTTGCCTATCTCGGCGGCTTTCTGAGACTCTTTGTTTCCAGCTCACCCAAAAACCTTCTTGTTCGGCATGGATCTGGCAAGTCGTTTTGGCGCATTCTCAGCAGGCTTCTTGATGTTTCCGTGACCTCAGCGTGTGCCAATGTCAGATTCCATGCCATGGGGTGTATAGATTAGTTGACCAATGTACTCGCCCGGTAATGGTGCCTACTTATGGAACATGCCAGGAATGGGCACCTTCTCCCGTTTCAGCCCTGGTTGACAAGCACGCAAGAAATCACAGCACACCAGCGCCTGCGGCATGAGAGAGCATTGAATACCATTAGGTGGGAGGGGGGTGACTCCGGAACTTCATTGCTAGCTCCATTTTCCCTTTGAGGGAGTTGCTGTTGACCCCTCTGCCAAAAGTTTGACTTTTTGTGGGTTTCGTGAACAACTCCCTGGATTTTCCAAAAAGCTAAAGTCTAAAGATGCAACCCAATAGCAGTCAAGATACCGTGGAAGGCATCAGGGGAACCCTCGCCTCTCCTTCCGCTTTCGGAGCCTCCCGAAACATGGCGGAGCATCCGTTTCGCACCGAGTAAGCCCGTGGAAGGAGTCGGTTCCAACAAGCAACCACCAACAGGCAATGGCTTTTCTCCATGGTTTCGGAGTGCGGGATTTCGCCCATCCACAGTAGATGTTCTTTTGATAGATCGATCAGTTTGGGTTCCGCTGGTTTAGATTGGTTCTGTAAACCATTTGCCATGGACACCCATCTACGGTACCGAAAGGACACCTACGTTGAAGACTGGTGGCCAGAATGGTTGGATTCCTCTTCGAATCACCCCCAGCTTGTGGCCTCTGGCTTGATTTGTTTGAAGGACATCCCCTCACCTGCATCCCTCTCCCAACCTTTGACTTCATGCCCTCACAATCCCACAGTTTAGAGGTGTCCAAGGGAACCCCCCCCCTCCTCCACCTCCCCCCCTCACCACCTCCCCCCCCCACACCACCTCCCCCCCCCCCCCCACGCCTCCCGCCCCTCCCGCCCCTCCCCTAACCCCCCCCCCCAGCCCGCCGGAGGCAACATCGGCAACCGGGGCTTCGCCTGGGGCCCGAAAGAGCTGCAGCGCTTGCGCCTCCGAGCCGAGAGCTCCAAAGTCGACCTGCGCCGGGCGCAGAAGGCGCGCAAGGGGGGCCCAGTGGCGGACGGCGGGGGGGTGGGGGCCGGGGCGGGGGGGGGGTGGCCAAGGGGGGGGAGTGACAATCTACGGAGGGTCTCAGGTGTTGTTTTTCAAGGGCCAGGAGGGTCTCATTTTTTTTTTGGGGGGGTAGTTTTCTTTTGCCCGGAGAGCTGAAAGGTACAGGGGTATCTTGTAGAGAGGGGAAACGGTCTATGGTGCATATTAAAAAGTTGAGATGAAGCGTTTGGGAGAAGGGACACTACACGGGATAGCTTCGCAACTCGCTGTGCTGGTGTGCCGGTGTGCTGATGTGCTCGTGTGTTGTTCTGCTGAATGACTGTGCCCAGTTTTTGTTTGAGCTTTCGTTCGCCCGCAGGTCACACAGATTCCATGGACACTAGCAAACAATTGTGAAAGAGAGCACTTGTCTAGATCAGTCATGTCGCTCCCGCACCCAGGCGGAGCTCGTGCCGTTTTTTCATTGGTATGCTTTCAGCAGGGTGTTCTTTTTCTTTTTTCTTCTTCCTTCTTTTTTCCAGAAGCACCGAACCAAAGGAGCAATCTTGAAATACATCATTTTTTCGAGTTTCTTTGAAACACACACCCGAAACCTAAGGACACTTAATCCTAAGGCCACCTTTTCTCCCCGTATCCCGCTCCTTTTCTCCCTGCAGGGAACACTAGACACTTGGAATTGGATTTGGCTGCCCTTCCCCCGGCAGGGTAAGGTCGACCCCAAATGGATCAACCTAATTTAATAGGGTGTTTTGTGTTTTTCCGTTGGAAAGTTTGGGTCAACATCAAGCCCCAGCGTCTTTCAATCAATCACCCTATTTCTTAATCATAGGCCTTTTTTTTTTTGGGTTTTTTCCCCCTTTTTTCTTCGCAGGTCTTCCCTCGTTCCAGCAATCACTCGTTGCTTTTGTTTTCGCATCAAACTAGGGCACCCCAAACTACCCAGTTTGTTCCTATGGGGACCATTTCGCGCCACCGAAGAAGCCCTGGTTTCTGACAATTCCCTCCCCCCCAGAAAATACCACAAACGTTCTGGTTTCACCAATGGTTTCACCTCGTGGCGCGAAATGGATTTCGCAACCATCCACAGTGGGCGCCCGTTTTAGCTTAGTCTGCTTCAACATGGATGGCCCTGGCTTAGTTTACCCGGGCCATCCTCACCTCATCCCCCCCCCCCTCCACCCCCCGTACCCTCCCTCCCCCCCCCCAAACCCCACCCATCCCAATGCTAAGCCTCACCCCGCCTCGCCTCCCCCTCCCCGGCGAGAGGTGGAGGCCTACGCCGCGCGCGCCGGCTACAGCGCCGGCCCCGGCAGCGCCTGGCGCATTCGCAGCTTCCTCAGGGCCTACGAGGCCGCTTTTCGGGGTTCGGCCGCCGCAGTTCGAAACGCATGGAGCGCGAGTGAGGGGATGCGGCGCAAGAAGAGATGGGAGCTGAAAACAAAGAGAACACAAGGTCACATAAACAAAGAGAACACATTTCTTTGACCAAGGAGAAAAAGAAGCGAGATGAAAGAAAAGTCGTAGTTGTAAGAGTACACAAATTCTCAGACTGAAATGGAGAAGCTGCCAGAAGGCTGCGGTAAATGAAACCAAGCCTTCCATGTTGGCCTGGGGGAGGGTAGAAGAGGTCCAAACCGTTGGGTTCTGTAGATGGATGGCGTAGGTGTCTGCGGGCCCCTTGGCGGCTGTGCAAGGGCCCAAAATGGGTAAACCCCGAGCAGAGGCTGCCTTCAGGTTTGCACTGACGTTCAATTTGCTCGGTTTCTGGTTTTGCGGCAAAATGCCCAATCCCATGTCCTGCTTTGCGATCCATCCATATCCCTTTTGGAGACACACCCACAACTCAACCACCAAAACAAGGTCTGTTAACTGTTTGTTTGACTTAAATACCCATATTGAGCGGGCGTGGGCTTTCGAAGAGTTTGTCCATGCCTGCGCATGTCATGCTGCGCGCATCTTGTCGCGCGTGTTGCATGCAGTACTTCACAGGGCACGTCCGGGGCGCTGCACATACTTTAACGCACAGCACGCGCGCGCGCAAGCACAGGTCGCAAGCATTCACGCGCAGGCGCGGAATCAGTATGGGTTGGAGGTGCGGGCTTGGACAACTCGATTTGAACAACCGCGCCGCGACAACTACTTGCGGGACACTGAGAAGAGGCTGTTTCAACAATGGCAGTGCAAACATGAGGTCGGCAGACTATGCCGATGCATCGATATGCTCCATTTGCACTTGAGTGAGCCGCAAAATAGATGAGATGCCCCCAGCTTGGTATGATTTGGATTGAAGGGCACGAGGCCGCGGCCATCTTCTTTGGCCTCGAGCCACGGTTTCCATTTTTTTTTGCTTTGCCTCGTTGAGCAGAGGCGAGCACACCGGAAGAGCTGGATGCAATGTACAACGTGCAAGACTTGCGCCTGGGATGCCATTCAAAGGTTTCGGTCTGATGGACCTGGAAAGGGGGGGCTGAGTTCGGAGTTTCTGACCAAAAGCTGCCTAGACCGAACTGAGCCGAGTGAGATGGGTCGCTCTTCCTGTTTGGGGCTGGCAGGACTGGAAAAACCAGGCGCGCTGCCCTTGCGAAGCCCCCGCTGATCATACAAACCCTTTGCCTGCAGGCCCCACGTTCGTGTATTTTACAGGGGGGGTTTCCTCTTGGATGTAGGCTGGGTTTCTCTTTGTTTTGCAAGGGGGTCAGAAGTTGGGTTTGAGGCCAACAGGTTTAACGAGGCCATGAGGAGACTTACATCCCATTGGGACTTGGGCGTTTGAGGCCCGCGCGCCTCAGGTGCTGGGAGGACTTTGCGCTCCAGCGGAACTTGAGCGTGCGCCGGAACCTGGAGGTCCAGGAGATGTTGCGGCCGCCCCCTGGCCCTGGTCGCCTGCTGTGTTGACCAAATTTCTGGCCTAATCGACGGCAGTTCCCTTGAACATTCTTTTTTTCTCCTTTCGGGTTGCTTCCCCTTACAAGGGGAAGCTGCCCACTTCGGACGCTCCCGGCTGACCTGTCCACTTGTCCACTTCCTCGCGCTCCCTCTTCCGCTCGCGGCGCTGCAGATTCACGGATTCGCGGCGGGTGTTCCGAGGTTCGGAGACCTGGACCAAGGCATCCAGGCTGGCCCCGGGCTGTGAACGGGCGGATTTTCCACCAAAAGACCCGGTCTGAAGGTTTCGAGTGGGCTTAAGTTCACCAGGCGGCCTTCTCTGACCTGTTGCCCCCCTACCTGAAGCATGTGGTGGGTTGGTGGGGTTTCCGTTTGACCCAAAGTTAAAAGCCTTTGACAGGGGATCTAAGGACAGGTTTGCAGGTTTGGGGCGTGTTCCCTGCAAAAGTTATGTCTGAATCCAACCACTAAAAGGAATTGGACACCCCCCGGTCAAAATCAACCAGTTCTGCCGAATTCCGGGCTTGACCTTATTCTTGGGCCAATCTGCTTTGTTTGGAACAGGGCTCCTTAAAAGATCTCCATTTTGCCACCATTTGAAACATGTTGAACACTTTTTCAACACCAAAATCAGGTGGTGATTACCTGAAGCACCGTGGTTGGAGGCTTTCAGCCCAGCGGCCGGGGGATTTTTCTTAGGACGGGACCCGCAACTTGGACTGCCTGGTGTGCCTGGACCAGTGCAAGACCCAGTGCGACTGCGCTGCGCCTCCGCCCGAGTTGCATTTTTTTTTTTAAATGGTGCTTCCAATCGAAAGCTCCCCGGAATGAGGGGGCAGTGTGGGGCCCCAACTGATGAAATGGCACCAGGGCCGCTGTTCATTGACACTGTGGATGGACGAAGTTGCATTTTGTTTATTCATTGCCTCATGCACGAAATCGTGCACCACTTTGAAACCATGGGCAGCCATTGTTTGTTGGCATTTACAGGGGAACCATCATTCCAGGGTTTCTTAGGTGGTGCAGGATTTCGACCATCCACAGTAGGGACAGGACGCAAAACAGATGACTCGTCACAAGCAAGTTGGCCGCACTTGCCATAACTTGAGTCATTTTTGCTAGTGTCCTTAGAAACCCTTTCTTGCATTCAACTAGCTGCTTTCACCAAAGGAGCGCCATGAAATCAAGATCGCCGACAGCCCTCCAACGTTATTTTCTCCAACCAACCGGCTACCAAACGATTATGTTGTGAGCTCAGCAAGACTGAGCGGATCCGGATGGGAAAGCACACGGACATATCTGACACGTACACACAACACCCCGCTGCCTCAAGTCTTGGGCGACACGACAGCACTACAAGGGCGCAGTCCTTGATTTTGCTTGTCTTGAAATGGCCAAAAGCTGTGATGATTTTAAATTAACCCTAGAGGCTAGAACTGACCTAAGCCAACCCCGTCCCACGCTAAAACCCACCAGCCAACCCACTCCAAATCAAGCTTGACAAAACTACACAGAAGCCAAACCTGAACCAAACCAAGCCTAAACTCACTGCAGAACGAGCCTAAACCAACCCTACTTCACATGTGAGTTGGGCACCCTTCCTACATAGCATTTGCGTGAGGGTCAGTTTCCTCTGAAAAGGAGCCTTGAGCCACCTCCAACAGACCCTTGAAACCACGTAGAACACCCTCCATTTTAAGCTCGAATTGGGCTTGCTTCACAGGGCAAAAACTCGCAAATCCCCAAAAGGGTGGCGCCAGAACACTGTATTTTACAGTGTTTTCAGGCATCTGCAAGAACGAGGGCTCCGATGGGCCTCCAAATGCCATGACATCCATGAGCTCCAATGCCAAAAGGGCAATTGGGCGCGTAGCCATTCTGCCACAGGTGTTTGGGTTCCAGCTTTTTTTTTTCAAAAAAAATAACTATTTTTTCTATATATTGTTGGCTGAGGCCATGGAGGGCCATTCAATTTTCCGCGGAATCCGCCCGATTTTCCGCACTCGTGGACGGGCCCCACTTCTTCGGTCGGGGATCCGAGGAGGGCTACTCCCTCCGGCAGCAGTTCGCCTGGATCTGGTGGTTCCTCGCCTTCACGAGCTACGGCATGGAGCCGCTCGCTCGCATCAGGGGCCGCGCACACGCAGAATGGGCGGTTTCTTTTTTTTTTCTTCTCTTTTTTACCCCTTTTTTGTTGTTCTGCTTTTTTTTTCCTTTTCTTCTTTCCGTTTTTTGGGTTTCCCTGCCTGCGCCTGTGAACAAATGAAAGAGTGTTGAAGGAGGGTGCTCCATGTTGTTGGTTTCATGTTGAGTTCATTTCTTTGGTGTTTCCAACTTCTCCCCCTTGTGCTTGTCTTCTGTTGTTTTTGGTTGCTTCTGTTTTCCTTGTTTTGAGCTTGGTTTTCTCAAATGGTTGTCTTCAGCTTTCTTTTTTTCTCCTTTTCCTTTCTTCAGTTTTCCTTGCGTGGTTTCCCTTTTTTCTCTTCGTTCTTTTGTTCATGGTTGCTTTTCTTCTCGATGGGTGTGTCTTAAAGATAGGGGGACCTCCAAATTTATTGATTTATTTTTCGGCTTCCCTTTGAACAACTCAAAAAAAGACAGCAGTCTCCTTTTTGCCTTGTTTGTGCGAAGTGATACTCGTCAGCAGCGAAAAGGGTTCAGTCCCTGGCAGCAAGTGCTCTCTCTCTCTCTCTCTCTCTCTCTCTCTCTCTCTCTCTCTCTCTCTCTCTCTTTCCACATAAGCCCATGGTGTCGTTCTTGCCGGTCAATCACTAGTTGAGCATGAGCACAGAGGTACCCCAATTCTCCATGGAAGACCGCTCACGTGATCAGGTTTTCCAGCACGCCTTGCAACGGACGCTTCGCGTCGCGCTCACCCGTTTTGGAGTTGGCTTGTCAGGGGCCCGAGGAAGCTTTGGCTGGCTGGCTGGCTGGCCGGAAAGGGGGCAAAGGTTTGAACACCAAGCGTCCAGCTTTCGTGGGCAAGGCCAAAAGATGACCAAGTCACAAGGTAGGAAATTGGTATTGGGTCCTTTTCCTTGTCTGAGCAAAGAAACGGTGGATTTCCCAAAGGGTTTCCCCTTTGAAAACCACAAATAAGGGGGTAGCAAAAACACACACACACACATATCCAATTTGGGCTTCCTTCCCTTGAGAAGTCAATTTTTCAACTTGCAGTGTTAATTTGCAAGCCAATTGAGCTGTTCTCCAAATAGACGGTGGTTTCTCCCTTTTTGGAACCTCCAAGAAGTGGCGATCATTTCAATGGACGCCACGAGTAAATTGCAACGTTTTGCGGGGAAATCCAGCGACCCTTGTTTCCCTCTGAGAAGACTGAGAGCCTATTGAGCAGCCGGTAGTTTGAGAACCAATTGAGCTGCTCTCCAAATAGACTCCCAACATGGGTGGTTGTATTTTCCCTGGGTTTCCGAGCCATTTCCCTTTTTGGAACCTCCAAAAGTGGCAGTTTCAAAGCAAATCGTGGAGTTTTTCCTGACAAAAGCACCAAGGGCCGGCCTCTCCTCTCCCGGTGTCGAACCCGGCGCGTGGTTCGAGGCAGCGGCAGAAGCTGCTGTGGTCCCGGCCCTGCGGTCGCTGCGCGGTGGCAGATTGCTGGCCGAGCTGCAAGGCAACTGGGGGGGGTGACTTTTGGAGGCCAATCAGCTGATTTGTTGAATTGGGGAAGCGCGGGTTGCCCGAGCCACAGTCAAAACCTGGGTAGTTGAAGGTTAGCAAGGGACAGTCCCGGCCATAAATGGGTGCGGCCGCCTACGACCGCGTCCTCAAAACCGACGGGTGGACTCGCAGGTTACACTCCACAGCCGGAAGCGAAGCGAAGGCCATGGGAATGCCAAGCTTTTGGAGCTTCCAAAAGGGTTCTTGGGAGATTCCATGTTCGCCTGGGCAAGGGATCGTCCCCTTCTACATGCTTTGGGTGATATCCGCCTTGTCAGTTTCTTTTTGTGCATGGTTTTGGGGCTCGAGCATTTCTATCACTACTCAGTTTTGATGATGACTCACCTGAGTTTCACCCAGCACGAACCTGCGCTGACAAGCACGAAGCCCAAAACCAACCCACACCCACCCTGAAAGGCTCAAAGGCTAGTGGTCGAGCTGGAAAAAACGAACAGTCAAAAGGGAGATGTCACCTGGGGTCCCTTTGTTTTCCGCCTCGTTTTTTTTTTTTTGTCCCAAACTGAAGATCCCGGTGCAGAGCGAAGCACCTCCATTCACAGGATCGGCCAACTTCTCGCCGTCCCCGTGGCCACTATGGATTTCGGACCCTTTCTTGGTTGGTAGGGACGCCAAAGGGATGCCCCCCCCCCCCGCCCGATTTAGCGGACCACCTTCTTCTGGGAACAGAGATGGCTGTGGCTCATATGTGTCAGCCTTCGGTTCAGGCTGGGTGCTTGCCGGGCTGCCCGGCCATGGTGCACCCACATAAGAACACGACCCTAGACTGCGAGTGACGCGGAAAAAGCGGCGTGTCAGGGTTTGGCCCATTGAGGGTGGAGCCATGCACGAAACTGTAGGGAGAAACCACTGAGTCTATCTACCCAAAGTGGCCAGGATCTCATTGGTCTGACCCGCGTACTTCAAGTGTGGGGACACCCGGATGGCTCATGCACTCGCAGGCTTAATTGAATCGCAACATGAGGCCCCGCATTTGTCAGTCCGGGCCCCGCACTATACATGGTCAAGCCAAAAGGACTCCCTTTTTCTACCACCGTCACAGGGCAACTGGGGGCAGGGGGTCGTCTGTGCACCCCACCCCACCCCACCCCCACCCACCCCCACCCTACCCCCACCCCACCCCACCCCACCCCACCCCACCTCACTTCGCATCCCCACGAAGAGGTCAGTGAGTGCGCAGATGACCGGAATCTGAGTGCGCAGATGACCCCCTGCCCGTTGTAACTGGTATTTCGGAAATATAAAAAGAGACCCACAAGAAGTTGCAAGCAACCCCCACTTGTATTTTCCGTAGACATCGCCACGAGAAACTCTGAAGTCAGCTTGCTAAAAAGACAACAACTGGCAAGAATTTCCTTTGGGGTGGCGGATATTTTGGCTAACATCCAGGCCATGGCCGCATGCAGCTGCGCCGGGAGTGTTGGGGCCATGTGTTCAGGGTCCTTTTGCCCTTTTAACTTTAGTCATGGCTTCCACGTTGTTTAGGTCTTATGGTTGACATTTCCCTGTTTGGATCGAGGCCTCCAGACATTTGACAGGTCGTGAAGAACTACAAAGACTTTTACACATTTGATCACCGTGCAAGGTGTCCCTGCAAGAGGACACGGATCTTCCTAGTGCGAGGAAACAGCACGATCTAAGGGGCTAGAAGCGTTTTGTTTTTTCCTTTCAACATGGAGCAGATAGCAACTGAGCGAGCCGTTCGATGTCTCCGAGCGAACACGTTGCGCAAATTCAATGGCAAACGGCTCACCAGCAACGCGTGCTTAGTAAGAACAACTACGCAGGGGCCGATTCCCAATCGGGTGTTTCCACAAATCGGGTACTCTTAAGTGGTTTTCCTGTCAAGTGGGCTGTCGAGAATCAATGATCCTTTGCCAGATGGTAGGTGTTTACCACACCTTGTGCTTGTTTCCCACTATTACGCATTAGGAAGGTCGGGATCCGGACCCAATTGATGAATCCCATCCTAAGAGCTTAGGCTTCAGCCAAGCGTAAGTGGGGGCTTGAATCCGATTCACTCCCAGCCTTCCTGGACTCGTTGACTTGTTGGGACTCTTTTTGTGGTCGACGCGGGGCTTGTTTGGCTGCCATGGCCTTGGGTAGCGAGAGCACGGCGGAGGAAGAGGTGCCTGGCAGATGTCTGTGGGAGGGGGCGATTCTTTTGGTTTTTGCCCTGCGGGGTCCAGTTTCTTTTGTTGTGTGGCTGGCTGGCTGATTGCTTGCTTGTTTTGTTTGTTTGTTTGTTTGTTTGTTTGGCTGGCTGGCTGGCTGGCTGGCTGGTGGGTTGATGGACTTTTTCTGTATGTTTTTTCTTCTTATTTTGTTTCTCCTCCCCCGCTTGTTTGTTTGTTTGTTTTGTGGTACTGTGTTTTGTTTTGTTTGTTTGTTTGTTTGTTTGTTTGTTTTTTCGTTTGTTCGTTTGTTCGTTCGTTCTTTTGTTGTCGGTGCGGCGCTGGCAGTGTTGTCCACACCAGTCCATCGAGGCGCACTCTTGTGAAGCATATGACGGTCACTTTTGCCGATGCGCGATCCGAACCGATGATTTGCGTGCCAGAGCCGTTCAAGATACCATCGCTGGCGTTAGGAAAGCTGCCACTGTGAGCGGAGCAGCCAGAGTGCTGGCATTGGTGTGGAGCTACTCACCTCGTCGAAATTGCGCGCACTGCTCAAGTTCTTTGCTGCGATCCCCAAGATTCTTCAGGCCGATGAGACACATGCAAGTCGCATGGACGACATTCCTCTCGGCACCGGCACGAAGATCATTGTGCTGGCGCATTTGCAGACACCCCCCAAACAGACACACCCCTCGGTCAAGAGCAAAGCTGACCATACAGGGAGCGTGATGAGGTGTGGGGGGTCCAGCAACGGTTCTATGAGAGTAGGGCGGAAAGGGAATGTTTGCAGATGTGTATTTGTTACTTTCTTCCTCTACTACCGCGCCTGTTTGGGTATTAACTAGCATGGACTTCCAGAAACCTGGCTGAGTTGGACTGCTTTGGTAAGCCTGGGTGTCCAGGGACTGAAGAAAACCGTTGAAAGACGGAATCCGCAAATATGCCACCGAATTGGCCTGGTTCTTGAGCGACCTCAACCCTAAGCCTGGCATGGGCGAAAAAGCTAGATCTGATTTGGGTTTGGTATTGAACACGCCTTATCTTGGACACCTCGAACGACCCACCGCCTACTGTTCTGGGATGTTGGCCACATCGAATGGGTGTTTTCAAGAAGTAGACTAGACATTCAATATGTTTGCAATGGGGAACTCTAGGTTTCATTCATCTTGGCAATGTATAGCATTGCTTTTGCGGTGGGTCTGTTTTTGAAGGCAGGGTGCTGCAAATCGATGGCCTTTGCAGGACTGTTGCTCCCCAGCCTTCCGGCAGTCCGGCCTTAGGAGGCGACACCCACGCGAGGGAGCCTTTGCGTGCATGCCGCCTGGCCGGCAATCGGTGCGCAAGGAGTTCCATGGTGAATATGGGCGTGTGTGTGTTTGAGGGTACCTGGTTGGAAGTTTTAAAGGAATACGAAAGGAAAAGGCGACCATTTTGGGGGGCCCCAAACGGAACCCCATGCCTCAATTGGCTCCAACAATGGCGGGGAGTACGCATGAACATGTACAAGTGTGACCGGCAGGCCGTCTGTGCAGACTGCGGCGCACCAAACGGCAACTTTAAAAGTTTGTATGGCCCACAGTTTTCTTTGCTTTGCACCAACTTGGAAATTACTCCAGGCATGCTTGGATTGGTGGTCAATTTGGCAGGGACACGAGGGGCGCTTTGAATGCCACACCGGGACTGCAAATGAAATGACATGTTTGCCAGCTCACGGCCATGCTCAAGCATCGTTCCTTCACAAACCACCTGTTTGCCCCGGTTTTGCCCCCAGTTGTGCCCCCGGTCTTCTCGGGAGGATAACAAATTAAGCTCCTGGAAAGAATTGGACCATGAAGAAACCCAGGCCTACGGGCGCCTGGAAGAGGTGGGTGTCCAGCCCACGCTGGCCGCTCTGCGCCGGGCCGCCAACGGGTCGGCGCCTTCTTTTTTATTCTCGTCTAAATTAATTAATAAGTGAGCTTACCTTTCTGCCGGGGCTGAAACGAGCGACAGGCCATGATGTGGGCCCTTTTTGCTTTTGGATTTGCGTTCGATGGATGTTTTTCCTGCCGGTGCGTGCGAGTGTGCCTTAAATATGGAATGGAGCTTTTCCTTTGGTCCCTCCTCATGAGAGTTTAGTGTGTTGTCCGCACAACGGCTTGTGCAGTCAGTTGTACAGTGTTTTGGGGGAGTTCAGCGTTCTATCACGAGGTGGCAAGTATGAGTACACCTTCCAACATAGGCTCTTGCAATTCTCGGGGAAAACACTTGCGAGGTTCAGTCAGCATTTGTTGCATGATCAGTTTGGGGAGGGACGTAATGTTTCCAAGTCCATGACGGACAATGTGGCTTCCACATATTTTGACCATGACTCTTGCGGCAAGGAACATGGATACGTCAGCGATTCAGTAAACCCATCCTGTGGGTTTCTCTTGGCTTCCGCGTTTTCATCTGGCAGTTCAAGGTAGAGTCTAAGAGGGATCTCAAACCTTGTCTCCTACTTGGATCGATCCGCCCTTTGCTCTCGGAGGTTCGACCCGGCATGTCCCATACGCGCGCGGTCGCGGGGTCCAATACTTTGGGGTTTGGCCTCGGGCGGACGCAGCGTGCACACGAAAGCGGATTGCAATGCCGAAGATCCGTAGGTGGCGCACCCCACAAGCAAAGCGAGTCCACTTGTGACGCAGGCTGTGTTTGTTCAATGCATCGTTGTTTCCCGATGCAGCTCGCCTGGAGCCCTGGAGGCCAGGCGGCCAACTTTAAGTGCCCTGTGCCGGTTCCTTCACAACCCCAAGAAAGACAAAACAAGGAAAACATGGGAAGAAAACAAAACAAGAACAACAAAACAAAACAAAAGAAGAACAAAACAACAAATGGGAAGAGCGCAGCGTTCGACGTTCGAGGTGAGGCGGCCCGGGAAGCCTTCGACCTCCCGGACACCGAGATCCTGCTGAAAGGCGAGCCGCGACGCGAGCGAGCGGCGCCCCGCGGCGCCCGCGGCGCCCGTCTTGTGCGAGTGTCTCCAAGGCAAAAAAGGCCAGTCTGCGAATGGCTCATTGAAACTCAACCGGTTGTAGTTCATTTGATGGTCACAGGGAGACCTCTGGGAATTCTAGAGCTGATACATATGCTCGCAAACCCGACTTCGCAAGGGGTTGTGTTGATTAGATGCAAAAATCAACCCAGGCTCTTGCTGGACATTTGGTAATTTATGGTAACTGGATGGTTCAAGTTTCTGACCAGCTTCCGACGGCAGGATATTGGCCTACCGTGGGTATGATGGGTATTGGAGACTTAGGGGTTTGATTCTGGGTGGTGCGGTTGTGCAGTTGCCAATCAGTCAGTGTTCCTACCCAATGTACCGATAAAACGTGCCTAAACTGTCCAGGCAAACTGACCTTCACTGGACTAGGGGAAGGGGTGGTGCGGTTTTTTGCAGTTGACCTCACTGGAGTAGCGTTTCTTTGCAGGTTGAGTTTCGCCACGGGCAGCCGCTGTGGCTGGGCCAGCTGATTAGGGGGCGGGAAAAGGGTACGGCCTGCCTTGGTAGGTGGTTCCTGTGTGTGGGTGCTGCCATTCAAAGGGGATGCTGCGTCTGTGGTCCAACTTTCTTCTACCCGCACAGCAACTGGGAGAAGCACGTACCGCAGACTGCTGTGGATCGACTTCCCTCCGGCCCCTTGCTTGGACACATTGGAGCGTTTGCTCTACTAACCGGATCCTCTCCGGGCTGGCAGGTGATTTACGGGGTCTGGATCTGGTCAGGTCTGGTCGCCGTGCCAAGCATGTGCCAAGCATGGCAATGAGGCCAGGGCTGCACCTCAGATACCTTGCTGAGTCGCCTCACAGTTTGGCCGGGGGGTCTGGTTCTTCCTGTGCAGTTTTTCGTGAGCTGGGCGTGCTTGCAATGCTCAAAGCTGAGTGGCCACAGCCCACAAGCGCGAAAAACCCCGGAGGCTTGGTTGATCTGGCCTGGTACAGTGGGTGGAAGGGGCTTGGTGCTTGGCCATTGAGGGTCCAAGACGGGCGAACACCGCCCCAAAACTACAGGGTTTCCAACTGAAGCACCTGCAAAAGCAGACGTTGTGGGCTCAACTCGCACACCAAGCCCCGAAGCCCGCAAGAGTCGTGACCCACCTATGCAGCTCGATCCTGGTCGCTGTCCCTGCGGGTTTGTTTGATGAGTGTAGCGGAACGTCCAGAATCTGTTGCGCCATAGGCCCTTTTGCGAGATGTCCTTGCCCGATTGAGCTTCTGCGACGTTGTCCAGCGCCGCTCCGCACCTAGTGTATGTTGGGCAACATCACAGTACTTGTGTTGGGATAGAGAGGGCACCAAAGCCCCCCCCCCCCCCCTCCCGGCGTTTCACAAAGCGTTTTTTTGTTTCCCCTTTTTTTAAATATATTTATTTATTTATTTATTTATTTATTTATTTATTATTTTTTAAGAAGCAAACTCCACAGAGAAGCTTTCAGCACAGGGGGCCCGGCTGTTTTTTTCCCCGGCGCCCGGCGCCCAGCGCCATCGGCCAGGCCCCGATGGCCAATGCCTGGCGCCGGAGGGCGCCCCGGAGATTTCCTCAGCGCCCTGGCGTCGTCTTTTTGGAGTGGGTGCTCCGTGTTTTTTTTGGTATTTCTTGTGTTTTTTTGTTCGTCTTTTTTTTCTTCTTTTCTTTTCTTTGTTATTTCTGGCTGAACGGAGGGTTGGGGCCTCTGCTTCTAAAAACTGGGTTCCGTTCGGATGCGAAAGCACATGACTGTCCTTTGGTGAAAGCTTGCTGTTCACAAGAACCCGATTTTAGGGTCCGCTCCGATTTGAAGGGTGAAATCAATCGAACACTGGGTTAGAGAGCCGCACAAGTCAGGCACTTTGGTGCCCGATGGAAGTGGATTTCCTTGTTGTGGCGGGTGTCGCGCGGCGGATGGCCGATGAGGTTTAGGCCCCCCCCCAAAAAAAAAAACAAAAACAACGGCCTGGTGGGGATTCGAGTTCGGACAATTTACACAGCAAGTCGGGGCCCAATCCAGGATGCAAAGAGCACCTTCTGGCCGCAAGTTACGAGCCAGGACAGGGTTCCGGCGGCCTCCACCAGTCCGCCTTTTTGTTTCAGATTGCTTCCGCTATCAAGTAGGCTACGTTCTAAGAGACAAATCATTTGCATGATGAGGGTAGCTGAGGGCACAAACATGCACTAAGATGCAGCTGAGGATACATGTATTGCATTCGCCATGGTGACCAGTTCTTTCCAAAGCGGCTTAACCTTCTTTTTGATTTTCCGAATTTGGCCAGAATGTTCTTTGAACTTCTTGAGCAATGATGATTAGTTATCACAAGACCCGCTGCTTGAAACAGCATCCAACACAAAGCAGTTGGCTAACACAACAGCTGACTTCCCCTGACAAGTTGTAAAGTCCACTGAACAAATGGGTTTTGTTGCTCCTCGCCAAACATCGTTGGGCTTATTCTTCGGAAGCCCTAAAAACATGGGGGTTTGGATTCCATACTTGGGTGTTCGGCCAAGTTAGTAAGTTGGTGGTAACCTAGGTTATGACCCACTTCTAGTGGGCTTAACCCAGTCATTCGTGGGTTATGACCCAGGCTAACCACGTAACTTGGCGAATCGAAGATCCAACCTTCCCCCCAAAGGGCTTTCTGAGGTGTATCTGGAGCTCCAGGGCAACGGGCTCTTTGATTTGGAGCAGCGCATCGACCAGCTGCAGCATCTACAGGCAACTCCGAGAGATTTGGGGCGGTTGCTTGGACTGACCCCTTTGTTTGAGCCATGGTTTGAACTGCGATTCTTTAAGCAGCCCCATTTTGGTCTCCTCGTTTGAAGTGGGATGAGGGGATTGGTTGCTTAGACAAGTTTGCTCGAGGGCGGGGGGAAAGTGGGGGGTGGTTGATATTTGAGTGGCAGGGTTGGGCAACAAGCATGCTTCAAACAAGCTTGGCTTAACGTGGATGCTCCGCAGGACAATCTTTCTCCCGAGCGGCTTATGGACACTGGCATTTTCTATTTTGCCCACCTATCACTATCTCCGTCTTCGTTTTGAAGTGTCCACGATAATCCTGGATCTTGCAGGGAGGTCTGTGACAAGATGTCCCGGTCCCCCAGTTGTTTTTGCATTTAGTTGGTCCTCATCCAGCCAGGAGCACCATCAGTGGCTTCCTTCATCAAGGCTTTTGATCAGGTGATGCTTTCTCACCAGGGCATTCGTCCCTTGAACTGACATTCCACGTGTTGGTGCTTGGAAGCGACCCCGCTTTTGGCTTGAAGCCAGACACCAGCGCTGGGCCTTTTGTCATATTTCCATGGAGATGTTGATCAGGACTCGCGCTTTCTTTGGCACCAGCCAGTGAGTGTTTGCCATGGTTAGACCTTGAGGCGGAGTTCTCTTAAGACATTCCCATTCAGAGAAACGACGAAACGACAAGTGGGGAAGGCAGGCAGGGAAAGTCTTGGGAGCCCGCAAGACTTGGAGGCGACTTAGCTGCAACAGTTATTTGCCCCCCAGACTTCCCACACACACGCGCTGACCCCCGCACTTTTTGCCCAACTGTATTGCAACCACCTCCTTTACCGTGTTGAGTTGTGGAGGTGCAACATGCATGGGGACCTTCCTTTGTCTGCCTGTCACTCCCTGACCTGGTTTCCTGTTCTGGTTTTAACAACATCACCTTTTGGTTGCCACATGTAGAGCATGGCCAGGCTTCCCTATATTCCTCCTTCTGGTTCTATAACCATCGCCTTCAGGCGAGTTCTTCCTCGCGGAAGCATAATTTACAGTTGTATCTACATTACTACTATTTGAATATGCACTTTTTTTGCGCTTTTGATAACCAGAAAGTGAGTTGGGTGATGGTTTTTGGGTGGTGAAACGTCTTCCCCGGCTGGGAGCGAGCCGATGTTCTCTCCCCGGGCGCCCGGTCTCCGGGCTCGCGGTTGAGGTGAGCTACATCTCCGACCGGCTGGGCACCTTGGCGGAGGAGCAGGTGGCCTGCCAGGCCTCCATCGCAGGCGCGCGGCTTCGCGCGTCCGCGCCCGCGCGGATCGAGGCGCTTCGAGCGCCGCTTTGCGTTTTTTTGGATTCGGGTTTCTGGAGAAGGCAACGGGTGGGTGTCCTTGGCAGGCAAATCTCAGGATCATTGGGAGGCTCAAGACCCATTTTCCTTTTTGGGATGATCACAGGGTCGCCCCAATCTTGAAGTCGCAATGCTGTCTGGAGTCTGGTGGTTTGGGATGCGACTTTGAAGTCTGGTTCTTTTGGAAGCTCAAAGCAATCATTCCGTTGGATGCAGGCCGTTAGGTGTTGGTTTGTTTGGACACTCCCTGCAAAGAAGCCACCAATTTGTTTGAGGCAGGGGGAGGCGATCTCGGGAGACTGGTGTGAGGGCGGACCCCACCAACACCCTCCAATTCAATCCAATTCGACCAAACGGCGGCAAAAACAAGCACCCGAAAGGGGGTCCCTCCAAGAGGAACTTGATCTTCCAGGTACCCTCTCACAGGTGCATCAAGAAACACAACTCTAAGGGTTGATTCCCCATTCTTCTCAACCATCGTTCTTTTCAAAAACCGGCCGTTTCCCTGGATTTCCGGAGGTTTTCTAGAAAGATTCAGATCCCTGGAAAGACTGGGGAAGGTAGCACTAGAACAACCGCAAAAAAGGATGAGTACCGCGAGGCCTCACGGACGCGCTGATCGAGGAGCAGGCCTTCCGCCAGGAGTTCGAGGATGCGGTGCGTGCGGAGATCAAGCACGCGGGGGCCAAAGGGGTGGGAGGGAGGGTGGGGGTTGGGCGTGGGGGGGAGGTGGGGGTGGCAAGAGAAGTTGTCTTTTTGGGAGTTGAACAAACCCGCTTTCAGGGGTTGTGTTCCTTTTAACTTCCTCTTCGGGTGTGGTGCATGAGAATTCTATGGCCAATACATTTGGCTCAAGCTGAGAGAAAAGCTTGATTGCACTCGCCGGCGCCATTTGCTTGATTCACTTGAGTCACTTGTGTTTTGGGCATTTTAACTGGTTATCAGCCGTAAGGCTCCGACTACCTGATCGCGCACCTTATCAGCAGTTACAACGGCTGAAGAAGAGAGGCCCACCCGCACCCGAGGCATCAGGTCGGGAAAAGGGGCGAGGAGGCGTCGCGAAGCCTTTGTCTCCCATAGGGTGGCGCAAGGAACTCCGAGGGAAGAAGTTCAGGTGGTCCACGCAGACGGATCGAGCAGACCGTTGGGCACAAGCTCTTCCTGGGGTGAGGATCAAGAGGACTTCGAGGTGATTGAGATCGAAGACGAGGAGATAGCCCCAGCTGCAGGAGGATTGGCGGATTCGGAGGAGTTTGCTGTTGATTTGGGAAAAGGAGGTGAACTTCTTGTCTCATCATCGTCAAGGCGGGGACTACCGATTTCTGACAATTCTGCAAGCTCGGAAGCTCACACCCTGGCGGTTGCCTTTGCCTCTGCCTGAAGGGCCTCCTCCTATAGAGCCTGTTGGCACACCGGAGTCTTGGGTATCATCAGTGCCTGAGGGTGAAGCGCCGGGGAGCGGTCAACGCGTGGCTGCACCTCCATCTCGCATCTCGCGACCTTCAAAGAGCAGAAAGCTTTTGGAACAGGAAGCTGCAGCGAGTGAGGGCGAACCTGCGAGCTCTTCCTTCAAGACATCTCAAATTTGGTTACGGTGCTCAAGGGATTCTCCGCCTGCCTCAGATTCGCAGTCCATTTCCGAGGTGGGAGTTCTGACCATTGCACGACCCAAGGCATCTCAGGCCATCAGCGGTCTCAGGCCACATACAACTGCACCTACGAGGAATACTGGGCAGGCTTTAGCAGTTTCACGTCCTCCGCCAATCTCGGAGGCTGAGCGTGAACGGATTTTGAGTAAGGCTCTGATTCATTACTGCAGGGGTCCTGGCCCTCTTCCTCCGTCTCGAGCAGCTACAACTGCAAGGGACGCACGGGCAATTGTGTTTGTGGACTATCATCAAGTGAGCGATTGTTTCAGAGTATCAGCGCGAGAGCGATATTACAACAGGTCTGACGGATCCTTTTGTGATCAGACTCTTGGTGCTCTGAACACCATTGCCGCAGGGCTACCGGAGAATTGTTTCTTGGCTCAGCTCTCGTATATTCCAAAGGATCGCCGCACTGGTACAATTCAAGGGAATTACAATTACGGACCAGCACGCGCCGCCGCCGAACATTTGGAGCGAAGGACACCATTCAACTTCTTGATCTACACTCCGGCGAGATCTGGATCTGGCGGGAAACTGGAAATCGCTCGTGCATTTGCTCCAAAGGCGGAACTGCTAATTTTGACATAGCGGTTTCTGGCTGGAATTTGGGAAACGGGTAAAACTCGAACAACCCATGCCTTTGACTATCGTCTTAGGACGATCTCATCAGAAAGTGACTTGGAAAGGTAAAGAAGCTTACGCGTTTCAAGCCGCAGATTTCGCTCAGCAATGTGTAGAGAGATACAAGGAGCTAACAGAAATGCCAGTGCGCGCTGCCAGCACCCTGCATCTAGAGGATGGTTCATTCAGCCCAGAGGATCTCACTGCCAGGCGGGAACTCTTAGGCAGTGCTGCAAAGACTGTCATGAAGTTGTTGTGGCTTGCTCGGTTGTGCCGGCCAGATTTGCAAGTGAGCGTTAGGATCTCATGTAACTAAGTGGAGTAAGGCCGATGACAGGCGCCTCGCCCGTTTGATAGGTTATTTGAGTCGCACCACCACTTATGCCTTGCATTCCTTCATGCATAACCCTCTGGAGAGCTTGCGCTTGTCCTGTTGGGTGGACGCGAGTTTTGGTGACTGTGTGAGCGCCATGACGGGCTACTTCATTGCCCTTGAAGCCGAACACTCTTTCCTTCCTCTAGTGTGGGTGAGCCGAAAGCAGACTGTCACTAGCCGATCAACGGCTGAATCCGAAACCCGAAACAGTGGCTTTAGCCACCGCCGTGTACAATGATGTGATGCCCTTGGAGATTGCCTGTAAACTTCTCTTTGGCCGTGAGATTATTGTGAAGTGTTGGGAGGACAACCAAGCAGTCCTTGCGATTGTATCAAAAGGATATTCTTCCAAATTGCGGCACTTGCAAAAGACTCATAAAATCAACATTGCCTCATTGTCAGAAGCACTTGAGAATCCCAATTACAAACTGGATTACATTGTGACAACTGAGCAGAAGGGAGACATCTTGACGAAGGCACTCGGCCCTCAGAAGTGGGGCGCTGCCCTCGACTTGATCCATGTTGGGGATGTTCCGCAGTCAAGGCACGAATGAACACCTCACCGGCCTTCGAGCGCCTCAGGCTGTAGAGTGGACACAATTAAATTTCACGTGAAGTGAATTGCAAGATAATGCTTGGCTTTCACTAGGTCGTTGCAAGTCACCCTTGTGCCGCCAGGTCCAACCTTTTGTGCCTTGATTTGCCTTGCAGCAAAGAAACTTGTGTGTGCTTGGAATCAGGGGGGGCATTATTGCCCTAAAACCGGAGTCCTTTTGGAATGACCGGACATGCCGCCCTTGAGCATTGCCAAATCTTTGGCAAGCGTAATTGAATGCAAAGTGTACCACTAGGCTTTGAATACCTTCGCCGTGCAGCATTTGACGGTGAGCTGTTGTTCCTGCTTGAGTGCCGTGCATCGTCGTGGCCGTGTGTCTCTGCTTCTCAATTCCTTGGTATGCTAGTTTGATGCTTATGCACGCTAGCTAGCAACTTGAGAGTGTGCCACATGCCTGAATCATGAATTCGATTCACATCATTAATTCGACCCGAGTTGCACCAACCCAAATCACAAGAGGGGGGAGTTGAACGAACCCGCTTTTCAGGGGTTGTGTTCCTTTTAACTTTCTCTTCGGGTGTGGTGCATGAGAATTCTATGGCCAATACATTTGGCTCAAGCTGAGAGAAAAGCTTGATTGCACTCGCCGGCGCCATTTGCTTGATTCACTTGAGTCACTTGTGTTTTGGGCATTTCAACTTTGGGGGGGAGGTGGGGAGGCTTCTGGTTTTTGGGGGGTGGGGAGCCAAGAGGGGTGGAGATTGGTGGGGGAGGTGGGGAGGGTTGGGGGTTGGGGGTTGGGGGGGGTGGGGGTGGAGATTGTGGGGGGGAGGTGGGGGTGGCCAGAGAAGGGGTGCTGTTGAGACACTTGTCCGGGCTCGCTTGTCGGCGCGATAGTTTTCCGCAGTGGCTCGCAGTTGCCCGAATCAGGCCAGACGCACAGGAAACTTCCTGCCAAACTTCTTCTCTCCGATTTGCATGTGATTGAGTGTGTTGGCGCGCTTGGACAGCCACGAAAGCCGCAAAAGTGACCAAAACGGCCAAACTGGACTCATTCTCGTCTGATGGCTTCATTTCAGTTGGAAGGTACAGCCCCAAAAACTCAATTGAATTTCTTGGGCCCTTTCAAACAGAACACAAGAACAAAAAACATCCTGAGAGCTCAAAGGACATGTTTTGCCTTTGGCCCCGTCCTTCGGTTTCCCCCTTCCGAAAAACTTATCAAAGCGCCGAGGAGTGCGACGGGGTGGCGCTGCAGAGCAAGCGGAGGCTGGAGCAGCTGGAGCAGAGGCTGCGAGAGCAGGCGCGAGGGACGCCCCCGCAGTAGTCAAACCCCCAACTTACTGATGGACGAAATCCATTTCGCACCTAAGAAGCCTAAACATGTTTTCCCTCAGTAAATGCCAACAAGCACTCCGAGTAGTCAAACCCCCGAACCTATCAACTTCCATTTGCTGAAATATTTTTTTGATTTTTCCCTGTTGAATCTATGACTGCTGGACGTATTTTTTTCCAGGCGGCTAAAGCAAATGGAAGTCAGTGGATACCATCCGTTTATTGGTGGGCCTTCCGTTCTTCCAGGATCCCTGCCATAAGAAAAAAACGGGATTCATTGGATCGATCCTAAGAAACCTAAACATGCTCCTCCCCTGTGAATACCAACAAGCAATGGTTTCAACCATGGTTCCTTAGGTGGTGCGAAATGGATTTCGTCCATCCACAGTATCAATGGATACCATCCGTTCTCAGTTGGCTTTCCGTTCTTCCAGGATCCCTGCCATAGGAAAAACACGGACTCATTGGATCGATCAGGGCTCAACATGCCCAAAGAGTGGGGTTTTCCTTTTAGAAAGTGTTCCCTCGATTGGTACAGTCTTCAGATGGATCCGAAATTGAAACTGTCCCAGTCGCCCAGTAGCGTCCGTTTTTCTTCCGTTGGTTTTGTGGCTTCCCCTTCAAACAAATCAACCGGCAACAAAAGGGAGATAGCGACGTCATTCTATTCCCTTTGCATTTTGGGTGCATGCCCCTCAACAACCTCTTGTCCTCCACAGGCGCTGGGCAAGTAAGGCCTTCCGGATTTGGCTGTGGGTCAAAAATAGGTACCCAACATGGAATCCTGGTAAATGGAAGCATAGACTAAAACCTGTGGCCCATGCCCATTTGACGCAGCCTGTGCCAGCCTATTTTGCCTGGGACATCGCTTCTTGAAGCCCGGAATTCAACATGGCTCAATCCTGTGCTCAGATTCGGCCAGTCTGCGCGCTTTTCCTTTTGATGCCGCCAGCTAGACTCCATGGCCATGGTCTGATTTCTTTGAATGGGCATGAGGAGCCATGCGCAGAGTCATCCGAGGGAGGCGGCGAAGGTTTTTCGTCTTGGGATCTTTTAGGCTAAAAGAAAAGGCCTCCTGGGATTGAACTTACGCGGTGAAGAGCCAGGACGTGGTAAATGCTTCTTGAAAGAGCTCTGTGACCATCTTGCTGGAACCCGACGTCTTGTCTTTTGCTCTCTCTCTCTCTCTCTTTCTCTTTCTAGCTTTCTCTTTCTAGCTTTCTCTTTCTAGCTTTCTCTTTCAGGCTTTCTCTTTCTCGCTTGTTTGTTTTTTCTCTCTCTGTCTCTCTCTCTCTCTCTCTCTCCCTCCCTCCCTCCCTCCCTCCCTCCCTCCCTCCCTCCCTCCCTCCCTCTCTTGCGCTCTCTGTCTTTCTTTGGTGGACCAACCAACCGCTATTTGTCAAGAGGACCATTCACATCTTCTCTGTGGCTTCACGGGCTTCAATGGGGGGCCCGCTCTTCACCTTCGAACTTCACTCCCACACTTCTGAAAACACCGCACCGTAAAACCGGACATCTTCTGCTTTTTATTTGCCAGCTGTGGCAGCTCCAGCCTTTTTGTTTCTCCGTTCGCCCAGATTTTTCCCCTTTTGGGATTCAAACAGCCAGCCTTCGTCCCAGGCTCCGAGCTTAGCCACGGCGGTTCCCCCCCGCCGCCGAAAGGTGGACGAGGCGCTCCAGCGCCTCGAGGAGCGCTTGACCCGGGACCTCCAGGCGCGAAATCGGGCGTGTGGAGCTGGATTTTGTTTTTTGGCCAGGTGCCGAACCTGTTTTTCCCCCAACAGCTGAAAGCTTAAGCTTTGGGGTCTGAGCCCAGATAGGCTCCGGGGTGGTCCGGGGCAGCCCTGAGGTAAGGTTCCACGAGGGTTCCACCGAGCACTAAAAAGAGCACCGCATGCTGTTGGGGATATCACCCGAGCTTATTATTATTTTGTTGGGGGGGAGTGGTTTTTAGGCACATCCAGATTTTTTGTTGGGGGGGATCGGTCTCTCTACTTTGAGACATACTCGTTTTGTTGCTTAGGGGTTGGTCAATCGGGTAAGAATCGTTGACAGAATGAGTTTCTACTTTGGAAGTGTGCTGTGAGTGGGAAACGAATGGGTCGGCTGTGTTTCTTGTGAAGGCTTGTTGATTCACACGAACCCAAACTTCATGGCTAGGATAGGGACTTGATGGTGTCTATGCATTTTGGCTCGGATTTGGGTGTCGTCACTGGGTGTCAAGTGTGGACAAATTCCATCGCGAGGGTTCCTGTTCAATTTCTTCTACAGAAAACCACGGGAAACCAGGGGTTTCAGAGAGACACCCCTAAGTTTGGACACCTGTTTTTGGACACCCCTGGAGAGACAACAAAAACCAGGCCCAGGCGATAGCAGCCCCGGAACCCTCCGGAACCCTCCAGAACTTTCCGGAACCCTCCACAACCCTCCGGAACCCTCCCTGGAAGCTGCCCCAAACCACTCCAGTGGGGCCTATCAAGGCTTCCAGGGGAAAAGTTTGGTGATTCAAAGCACGAGAACGCATCAAGACGAACATGGAAGCTCCCGAAGGGAGCCCTCGGGACTTGGTTCCAACGGTGGCGCGTTCAAAGCGAAGCGTTCCGGTGGTTTTGTTTGCCAACAATCGAGCAATGGCCTTCAGCTTTCGTTGGTCGCCGTAAGCACGCACCATCCTTTTGGGAGCTTCCATGTTAGTCGGGAGTCTACAAGAAATCGCGGCATATGGCTGTGGGTCAACAATGGGATCCCATTTTGGGGTCGGTGCACCACCCATTTTAGAACCTACTTTAGTGGGGATTGGGATGTTCACTGGAGGGTAACCGGGGTTTTGACCCATGGCCAGATAAAACCCGGGTAGATAAGGTTAGTAAGGGACAATCCAAGCCATAAATAGCTGCGGCCGCCTTCTTAATTCTTCACATGGTTCTGGGTAGACCATTTTTATATTTTGCATGTGCTTGGTTTTCATTCACATGGCGTCAATGAGTCAAATTACTTCTTCACATGGTTTTCATTTTGACTCATGTGTCCTTCGAAATTCTTCAGCCGCCCCTAGTCGGCCAAGGACCTGTGGCAGTGGACGAGCGATGAGTGCCGCCAGCACCGGGACCGGCTGGAGGGTCTGGAGCCCCGCGTCGGGGGGCCCGAGAAGATCTTAGAGGGGGCGGTTTTGTTGAGGTCCTTGGCGTTTTCCCTCTTTTCTTTTGGGGTCTCTTGGGTCAAATTTTTTGGGGTCAAATCCATTTTTTGGTCTCGCACTAGGGCTTACACTGGCTTCTGGGTGGTAAGTAGGGGGTCTGGAAAATAAGCACATGATTCATCGCGGTGTTGTCGGCTTTCAGGGAAATCACACATGAAAACCACCCAGGATTTGCACGCCAGGGCTGTGCTTGCCAAGCAAGCGTGTTGCTTTTGGTTGGGCGCCACGTGTTTGGCCGCAGCCCAAAGCGAATCGACCGAATCTGACCTGTTGGTTTCCCTGATTTGGCAACCATTTCTAGTCAACCAATCAAAAGGTTAACCTGTGTTTCTGAAACAGAACCACACAGACCCGGCCCGAGGTGCATAGCTTTGGCGCTGCGGCGCGCGAGGCGCGGGTCGAATTGCCGACCTTCAGGTGCCCATTGTGTTTTGAAAGGGGAGAACAACAAGTTTGAGGTTTTCTGCAGAGGTCAACAGCAACCAAGGAAAATAGACCCCCTTTTCGCCATGACGAAGGGCGGATCTGCGAATTTTGCCGCTTGCGCGGAACTGGCATTTTGGAAAATGCCCGCGGTTCCAGCGGTCTCTCGGCTTTGCGGATCAGGATTTTTCTGACGCAAGGCGCGCGCAAGAAAGATGATGGGAAAATCGGCAGGAAGTTGGTACTTGGCCAAGTTTGTGCATGTGGTACTTGGCCAGTGCCGCACGTGTTGTTGTCGTTTTCTTGGGCGGGGGATGGCGAAGGCGGCTCCAGCCGAGGCATGTGTTAGGGGTCGGCTCCAGCACATTCGGGGGAGCTTCGGTCAATTTGGAGTCTACGGTCCATTTGGGTGAAGAGAAGCACAGGACGTTCTAACTTTCGACAGCAAAAACTGCGGGTCCCCAGATTTTGCCTGTGACTCCTCAGACCAAGATACCACGCCTCAAGTCTCGAAAAGCCTTGAGGAGTGCACCACAGGAGTGGAATCCAAGTCTGTCAGTCTTTCTTTTTTTTTCAGGCACCCCTTGGTTGAAGTATCCCTGGCCGTGCTTGTTGCCTCACCAAGCTTGGGGAGGAGCAACCAGTGGTTTGCTTCATGCCGTGGGGCCAGAAAGAGAGGGGGGTGCCTCAAGTCAAGAAACAGCAAGTCTCTTCGCCCCCAGAAACTCACAGAAGGGTCTCGAAGCTTGGGGGCGAAACGAGCAGCTTGGGCACTTTCAAGTCTTTCGTAGCTCCCTGCCAGCGGCCTTGTGGTTACAAGGGATTGGATCTGGAAAGGAAATCCCGAGCAATGGCCAAATTTATCAAAAAGTATCCAAAAAGTATCCCTTGCCCCCAAAACCACCGTCCCAAAGACATCCCCACACACCAGTAGACAGCAAGAGTCTTCCCCAAAGCACTGCAAGGCACTGCAAGCCCCCCTCACATTGTGGCAGAATCCGAACATATTTTCTTTAAGGATGTTTGAGGGCGCTTGACATACCCATGCATATATGAGGAGATGAGGTGTGTGTCCGTGTGTAAGGTTGCTTCTCTGCATCAGGTGTGCATCCGTTCATATTGGCTGCTCACACACTGGTACCCCAACTGGGCGCAAAACTTATGGAACAAAAACAAACACCTGCATACCCCCCGGCCCGGTTCGTCATGTTTGCCGAATGTTTTCTCTGGCCGGTTCTCTGCAGGAAATGAGACATGGAATGACTCCGAGATAAACCATCCCCGACGTGGTTTCCTTTGTTCGGGAATCCGCCCAAAACTGGTTCATGAACCCAACACCCGGACTCATTGAGTCCTTCCCTACCGAACGTCGACCCGGTTTAAGCAGAACCCCAATTTTTATTCCTCTGGGGGCGTCCCTGTTTTTGGGGGATTCATCACTTGAGGGCACCACCCTTCATACCGTGGATGGACGAACTCCTGCACCACCTAAGGAGTTCTGAAATAATAATTCCCTTGCAGCCATCAAGCCAGGGTTTCTTTCCCCTGGTTTCCTTGGGTGCCGCGAAATGGATTTTGCCCAGTTTTGGCCTGGTCTCCAAGGGGCGCGACATGGATCTCGTGGACCCATCTGCTTCCTCCGCAGCCCTCGCGCAGCGCCCGCGCCGCGCTCGCACCGCGCGAGAGGCCTTGGAGTTCAGCCAGGGCTTGCAGAGCGCCTCCCAGGCGGCCGCGGCCGTTTTCCCCGGTCTGCGGCTTTGGGGCGGCGCGGCTTCGTTTTTTTTGGGGCGGTGTGTTTTTTCTTCTTCTTCTTCTTTGTTTTTTTCGTATTTTTGTCGGTCCCTTGTTGGGGTTGGTTGAAAGGGACACCCCGGGGGCAAGACGCGCTTCTTGCGGGGATTTCGCGAGACACGTGGTTTGGATGGAGGTTGCCAGCAGCGCCCCCAACATCCGCCAAGTTACGGTTTGAGCATCCAGCCAATGCTCAGCGTGCTTCTCCTTTTGGGGCTCATGTAAGGGGGAAGTAGGGGAAGTGAGTTTCTGGCCACCTCTGGGGCAGCGCCGAGCATGTCGGGCGCATGTCGGGCGGGGTTTGTCCGAACCCAAAGCAGGTCATGGACGCGCGTTTGGGCCGTCGTTGTCCGCCAGGGACGTTTCTGGGGTCATGATTTTGACTATTTCCAGGGGTTGTGAAAGTGAGACACTGGCTGGAGGTTTCACTTGAAACCACCACTTGGGGGGTGACTTTGATAGTGGTAAACAAAAAGAAATGGCGCCAGTGTTTGGCGTCTTCCATGCAGGTGTCTGGGCACTTGCAAACATCTGGTAGGAGGTGCTCCTGGGCAGTGTCCGATCTCAAGGGGCCTCGCTGCCCCGTTTTTTCTAGTTCAAGCGATTCCCAGACAAACAATGTGGCGTGCTCACTTCAGCACACTGGTCCCTTTTGTTCTTGTTGGGATCCAGGACCCTTCGATCAAACCCCCTTCCACTGTCAACTTCAAGTTTGTGCGGACCACCAGTCCGAGGACTCATCCTGAAAGGAGTTCATCCGCCTGAAAGGGGAACCGGCCCTGATCAGTATGGATCCGGATAGTCGAAGTTGACTTTCAGCTTCTAAGCGTTCCGAAAGCGTCGGGGCCTTGAAGAATGTTTCCAAGTGAAAATCCTGGCTGGTGAAGCGCCAGGCTTCTCAAGTCCCGAGAAGCTTTTCCCGGGCGCTTCTGGCCTTTTCCCGGGCGCCTCTGGTGCCCATTTTTTTTGAGCCAGCGGACAGCTGCAAAACGGGAAACAGCCCCCTGGCACCCTTCGAATCTTGATCCCCGATTCATGAACTTCCGCTGATTCGTCTGCGGGTGTTCTCCTTGAGTTATGAATCCCCCAAAACCAGGGACACCTCCGAGATAGCCAAGTTGCTGCTTGTTTCAGTCACTGTTGCTCTTTTTTGGGGTAAAGTTCATGGGAAAAAGCGATCGCAACTGGCGATCCTGGCTGCATATTACTACACCAGCGGCTTATCCCCTGGGGTCAACCTCAGGGTAGCCTGATCGCCTCAGCTTCTTCCGTGCCTTCGCCCGGATGCCTCGCCAGGGGCCTGTGAAGGAGTGCCTGGACGCGCAGGCACGGCTCTCCGCGCGAGTCGACGACCTCTGCGACACCCTGGTGAAGGAGGCGCGCGGCACAGAGGGAGCGAGGCTGGGCTGGCAAAGCTTCGGGGACTCGAAGGTGGCTTTTGGTGGCATTCGCGGTCAACCCCATTTTTTTCTTTTGGGGTGGAGAACTCCCCTTCAGCCATGGTTCAGCGGGATTTTTGTTTTCGCGCCAGGCGGTTTTGCGATGGTCTTATTGGGAGACACTTCTTTTCGATGGGTTCCCTGCAGGGTTGGGCAGCATTGGCTTCGGCAGCATTGGCTTTTAGGCCACCTAAGGGAAACCAAGAGGACAATTGCAGATGGAGCCATGGCTTCACAAGCTGGCCCTAAGCTTGTTGGGTCGCAGGTGGAGTTGGCTGTCCGTTTTTGTTCTTTTTGGTTCTCCAGCGCTTGTGATACTTGCGCGGTAGAGCTTCGCAACCCTCTCGCAGATCTTTGTTTCAGTCGGCCCTGTTGGGAGGTTGGCGGCTTTTTTCAGGACAGCCAGTGGGCAACTGCACGAGATGAGAGGAAGCAAGTATATGTTTTCTCCGAATTCTCCAAACAATCTGCCCCAGGTTGAAAAAAGGGCGGCTCGCCCCTCGCCCCATTTTTGTTACCCGCGCCTCGCCTCGCCGAAAAAGGCCTGAGGCGGCTTGAGGCTCTGTCTCGGGAGGTGCAAGAGCGGATGGCGGAGAGCCGGCGGTTTCAGGAGGAGCTCTCGCACCGGGACGAGCGCACCGAGTCCTTGCGGGACTTTGGCCAGGCGGGAGTTTTCGGGGGGGGGGGGGGAGGGGGGGAAAGGGGGGGCAAGGGAGGGGGGGGGGAGAAGGCTTCGGATCGCGTAGAGTTCTTACAGCTACCCTGAATCAGGGGAAGAGGGCTGCAGCGCTTGCGTTGTGTTTGAACCGGTGAAGTCTTTGAAGAAGCCTCAAGGCGCGTTTTCTCATTTTCAGCATTTTTGGAAGGAACTTCCTATCCCAACATCCTGGAGGCCCCTTCTCCCGGCGCGCCGCGTGGAGGATCGATCCCTTGGGAGCCCTGACTCGCGCGCTTCCGCAGGAGCTGCATGCGGCAATGGCGCATCTGCGTGCTTCGCCGGAGGCCGTGTGCTTCGGAAGCTTCGGTTGGGCGGAAGAAATGGCCGTGGGTCAAAATTAGACCACCAGGAATTGGACCGCAGGTTTTAGTCCTTGGTTCCATTTACCATGGTTCCATTTTGGCACTGTCGTTGGTATGGCTTTTCGGATTTTTTGGCGTTCTGTTCATTTTCAGTGGGGCGCTGCAACCAACTTCAGGTTTTTTGCCGGGTACCTTTCCCATTCTTTCCAGGGATCCTTCTTTCTAGAAAACCTCCGGAAAGCAAGGGAAAACGGATCTGTTTTTTGAAAAGAACGATGGTTGAAAAGAATGGCTGGAAGCGGAATCAACCCCTAGAGTTTTTGCTGCACCGTTTGGCTTGGAAAGCTGGCCATGCCCGGAGTCGCTGGGATGCGCAGGCGGAGAAGCGGGACCGGGACCGAGACCCGCTGGAGCGCGCCGTGGGCCGCTCGCCTGCCGTCGCCGAGCGCGGAGCGGTGTTTTTTTCCTCGGGCGGCGGGAGGGCTTCGCTCCTCGAGTTGCGGAAGACAAACATTTAAAGCAACGGTATTATAACTCTATGGCCCAGAATCAAAGAGGTTTTTCTTTGGCGAATCAAAGAGGCTTTTCTTTGGTTGCCGAATCAAACAGCTTTAATTGGTTGGGGGAATTGAAGGGCTAGGGCAAACCGCAGGTTTTAGTCTTTGGTTCCATTTACCAAGGTGCCGGTTGTTTAATCCACAGCCACATTTAAACCAACTACTTGGCCCAGAATCAAACTTTGTTTTTCTTTGGTGGGCGAAAGCTTTTTAGTAGGTTTCTCCTTTTGCCGTTCTCCCAATCGACTCACCTGGGCGGGGGAGCGGGTCCCTCCAAACAAAAATCTGCTTTACATGAAAAAGCCATGTGGCCGAAATCTTTATGTGGACGATGGCTGCCTCACAAGGTGGTTCAAGGGTTTATTTGTTGGGGTTGGTTTAAAGGGAAGCCACCAGGACAATCACAGTTCTTGGGGGTACCCCAGAACGAGACACACCGAATGTGTCTGCTGTTTGCTGTGTGTTTCGATGGCAAAGTTGCAAAGCTATGAAGATTGCCCTGGCTTGGAGTCAGTCATGGAGGGTCATGTTAGATATGGGAACCCCACCAAACGGCTGGTTTTCCCTAGTTTCCACAACCACAAACACAAGCACAAACACACGCACAAACACGACCCACAACCACAGACACGAACAAAGAAAAAACATCCGGGGGGTTGTCTCCAGCCTCAAGTGGAGGTAGCTGATCGGTAGTTGACCAACGGGCAAGCACTTGGTTCTTATGAAGGGGGTTCTCGTGGAAGAAGGAGCAGCAAACGACACTGAACCCATCCTTCACCAGCCTTGCCATGAAGGCGCCACTTGCCTTTGAAGAAGCCCTCAGCCCACCTCAAAGATAGGGACCTCAGATTTCAGGAGCTTATCCTTCGTCATCCCTAGAACAGCTTTTAGATCGGCCACATGTCGCCCTGAACACTTCTGCATCCTGGGAGCCCCCTACATTACGAACGAGCGTCAATCCACATCATTGATGGTCAATGCAGACACGAATACTGTTGATGATAGACAAAACCCAACCGCAGGCGGCAGCGTTCAGCGGAGTAACCTCCAAGCGAAGCCGTGGATGACCGGCTGAGGCGAGCTTTCTCGGCAAATGGATGAGTGGCGGGAAGAGCAAGGCCATCTCCGGCGACAGTTGCAGGAGGAGAGCGACATGAGGACGGGTGAGGTGGTGGGATTGATGCGGCTTGTTTCTTTACACTATGAGCAGGTTTCGGGATCTACTTACAGTTAACTCAGCCAACCCAAAAAATGCTTCATATATGTTTCTCCACCTTTCGAATTACTGGGCAACTGGGGACTTCTCAACATGTCTTTTTAGTTTTTTGAAATTGGCCGGTGTTCAGTTCACCCTGAACTTCTGATTTGGAACTTGTTGAAGCCTGGTTCTGGGAAACCAATGGACGACTCGCAAAAGGGCCTATGGCGCAAAAGGTTCTGGACGTTCCGCTACACTCATCAAGCAAACCAGCAGGGACAGCGACCAGGATCAAGCATAGGCACAGGCGGGTCACGATTCTTGCGGGCTTTGGGAACTTTCGACGGTCTTCAGCCCCGCGGGTCCTCTTCCCCTCCCGTCCTTTGCGAGGACGGAGGCCCAGTCCCGCCTCGCGCGGGGCATGTCCCTGCTGGAGCAGGCCTTCCAGGACATATTTGTTTCGCGTCGTTTTTTTGTCGATGGGTGAAGAGGTTACGACGTGTGCCACGGTCAAACCACGGCTTTACTTGGGGTTCACAGGGATGGTCATCCACCTGACAAGGAGTCTTGAGAACCGTTTTAGTCTATGATGTGAGAGTTGTGAGCTGCTATGGGACAGATTGACCCCCCAAAGAAGCGCACGGAACCTGAAAGAGGGTCCCTGGAGCAGAATGAATTGGCCCTTTCATGGCAGACTGTGGACTGCATCAGAATCATGAGCAGAAAAGTTACTTTTGACGGCTTGTGCGTCTTGAGGCGCCAGATCCAGTGCTTTGTGTCATAGATGGCAGGTTCTTTCGATGTGACTTGGGGAGAGCGAACATCCAAGTGTTTTGGGTGCAAGCTTGACTTCTGCTCGAGCGCGGGGCGTGGACCTTGGCAGCATGCAATGCCAAGGAACCAATCTCCAAAGCAACGCATCCCATGGTTGGGCTGCATTGGGATTTCTCCACAAGGTTCAGGCTAAGGCACACCTCTTCCAACGTTTCTCTTCATCCGCCGCCTCGCTTTGAAAGCCGCGCTGTAACTTTATCCCGTACCGGATTCATCCCCTCAAATAGGCACAGGGCTGATCTATGTGTCCTTTTTGGAGTTGGTGCACACTCGTATCGTTTCACACTGTAGATCAGACCGATTTGTAGCCACAGCTTACATCTCAATACCATCGCATCGCACCTCTTGTTTGGGTTGGCAGTTGGAGGATGACGAGCGCGCCGAAGGCGACAGATCAGGTACGACAGCAAGCATGCGTGCTCGGAGGTCAACAATCAACTGGCAAAGAAGGGTTTGCAAAGGAATCCACAAGGCTGTTCCGGACGTACGAGAGGTGCACGAGAGACCAGTCGTCGCAAAGAGCAAGATGCTGTTCGAGCCGGCAAGGTGCTGCCGCGACCGCTTGCTTCTCCAGCCATCTCGCTGGTCCCAGACATGGAGGTTCATCAGGTTTTTTTTAGCATCTCAGTTTGTTCTAGGTACCTTCAATGGTAGGGGGGGTTTACAGACCTCTGCTATGTCGCTGCGCTTGAGCTGCCTGAAGGCGCTTTCAGGGAGCCATGTGCTCGTCAAGAGACATGACTGGGGCATGAAGGTTAGTAAGGGGCAGTCCCAGCCAGAAGTTGTCGCGGCCGCCTGCTTAGTTCTTCACATGGTTCTGGGGTTACGACCATCTTAATCTCAGGTTTTGATTGTGACTCACCTTGTTTTTGGAGGAAAGAAACGGGGCCCAGTCGCGTCGAGCGCTCGATCTACGTCCAGGAGCTGCAGGCAGAGGTCAAGGGCGCCGACGATCCGGTGAAGTCGAGCGCGTCCGAGGATCCGGGATTTGGGATTGGGGGGGGGGGTTGGGGTGTGGTGTGTGTGTTTTTTTTGAGGGTGCCGTTCCTGGTTGGTGCTAAAAGGAGACCAAAAGATCAAGAATTCTTTTGGGGCCCCCAAAAAACTCAAGCCTTAAGCAAATTGTCCTCTTTGCTTTCTTTGAGGCATGTTCTACATACCGACATGGCCCCACTTTTGTGGTGACTCCCAGAAGGACGACAGGGATCAGGGTTCCATTAGGTTTCTCTTATTTGGTTACCCTTTTCCAACAATCATGGAAGTCGACGTGATCCATTTGTTTGAGGGGGTGCCAAATTTGGGTCACCCAAAAAAAGGACCAACAGGCCTAGGGGCTTGTTCCTTTGGTTTTGAAGCCAAGTCTCCTGGAAGACCATGTTCTGCAGTGGGTTTCGTGTTAGTTGGTAGGGGTTCCTTCCAACCATTCTTTCCCAGATCCTTCTTTTCAGGAAAGCATCAAAAACCCAGGGGAAACGGATCTGGTGTTTGAAAAGAACGATGGTTGAAAAGAATGGACAAGGAATCAACCTCTAGATAGTTGGTAGGAGGAGCTTGGCCAGCCAAAAGTTGGACGTGCGGGTTCTCTCCAGGAGAAGGCGGCGGCGTCGTCTCCTGGTCACCAGCCCGGAGCCCAGCGATCGCGCGCGGTTGGGAGGAAAGGTGGGGCTCCTGTCCATAGGTGTCCTTGCCAGGTGAGCCTGGTTACAGATAGATGGGTTTTCCTGGATTAGATGGGTGTTGTTCCATTTGCCAGGGAAACCCATCCATTTTTTCCAAAAGGCCACCTATGCTCCTTTCAGGGCACCCCTTTGAGAATTTGAAGGCACCAAATCACACCAAAGCGGGAGCAGTTGCGCGGCCTGGATTAGACGGGGGAGGGGGGTCCCGAAATGTGCTCTGGGGCGTGGGCCGCCAAAAAGGGAAGGAACATGCTGAAATGCGGAGCCTTTTCCCTCTTTTTGCTCGTGCACATTTGGCTGTGGGTCAAAACCAATGGGATACCATTGTGGGGGTTTTCGGTGAATTCACCACCCAGTTTAGAACCTATTTTAGTGGTTGGATCGAATCGGATGTTCACTGGGGGCTCACCGATTTGGATTTTGACCCATGGCCATTTGATCAAACAGGGCGGTGGGTAGTTCATCCGCGGGCTGGCCAGCCTCGCGTTTGGAGCCGGCCGGGTCTTGAATCCCAGGACCGACGGCGACCCGGAGATTCTGGAGGTGGTTCGCCAGGTGAGAGAGGACCCGAAGTAGCTTTTTTTTTGCATTTTTTTTCTTCTTCTTTTTTTTTTTGTTCTTGTTATCTCTGAAAGGTACTGTGCTTGAAAGAAATTTGCATGGCGCAGTTTTTTTGTGGACGCTCGCTGGCATTCAATGGTTGTCTAGAATTGCTGCCAACGAGGGGTCTTTTTTTTGCCAGCACCGGGATGTCTGACCTCTTGTTTTCCAGTTTTGGTCTGCATAAAATGGGGTGTTTTCCTTTTGGATTATCTTTGATGTGCCGTTCCTTTGCTGTGCCAATATAACACCCCCCCCGACCCCGCCGCCCCAAGCCCATAGACATAGCTGTTGGGGGCGAAAGACACACCCATTTCCAAGGTAGGCGAGAGGGTAGCGGGGAGCGAACCTTCCCAATCAGAAATTGAAATGGCTTCTTAGAGCCCTTGCTATGCCCCGTGTGGTTTTCGGCACCTGGTTTCGTTTGCGACTTCCTTGTGGGGTGGGATACATGAGCCAGAAAACATCGAGTTGATGAAACGTGCGTTTGGCCCATTGACCGAGTGGCGGGTCACTGGTTATAACATGGGCGTCCAGCTTCCCAAGATGGGCGGGGTCCAAGAGGTGGAAGGAAACCCCTACCAGAGTGTAATGTTGACCCCAGATTAATAAACCCCTGTTTATTAATGTGTGGGGATTTTTCACTTTTGGAGTTGGACCACCCCGATATTAATAAACAGGGGGTTATTAATCCGGGGTCGGCATTACTTTTCTGGAAGTTGAAAGGGTCGGTAAACAAGCTTATTTGTAGGGAATGCGAGAATGCAGGGCTTGTTCGGTTCTCGCTGGGGATGATTGAGAGGAGACATCGACGGCGTTTCCTGAAAACAAGCAGGCTCTGGAGTCCATCCCGTGGATATCCCATCTCCAACCAGTTTGCGGGGTGGGATTGAGACATGAGGCTCTACAGGTATCATTATTCTTAAACAGAAAAGAACTGCCAAGTAGAAGGGCTTTCAAAGCTCGAACTGCTCAAAGGGGAAATTGCACACACAAGCCACGAAACGCAACACACGAAGCAAACGACCCCCTCCATAAATGGCAGCCCTGGCCGTTAAGAAAAGTGGCCTGTGACTTCGATGAAGCTCTTGGCCGTCGATTGGGCGCGGATGTTGAAGCAACCCACTGAAGCAGCTTCTTCCGCCAGCCCCCGTTGGCCTGGCCTCCTGGTTCCGAGCCACTTGCCGCTGCATGGCAAGGAGTGCTTCGAGGCGATCCAGCGGGAGGTGCGCTCGCGCCTGCAGGACCGGTTTACCACTTCCATGCCGCCAGGGCGGTTTTTTTTCTGGGATGCCTCCATTCAGTGCGTGATGAGTTTGATGCGATGGTTTGCACAAGACGTAGTTTTTGACAACATCTTGAGCGGAAAAAATGGTTGAAAACGCCAAGCCCTTTGCCCTGGCGCTTTTTGGCAGCGCACCACGAGTGTTTCCAGCTGGTTTTGTTTTGATTGCCCGCTCTCCCCACATGACCGCTCTACCTCTTTGTGAAATCCTCGTGCGCCCCCCCTTAAAGGGCAAGGCAAGGGGACCGTTCCAAATTAACACGTCGCGGCTCTTTTCCTTTTGGAACTTTCTAGATGTGTCATGGAAGGAAGCTCATCTCTCTCTCTGAGACAGTTTCCAACTCATGCCAAGCTCTCCCTTGGAAGGGACAACTGAGTATTTCCCACATGCAGTTGGGAGAGACCTGGGAGGGTTCCAAAAGACAAACAACTCAGCAGGACTGGGCGTACCCTCGCATTTATCTCCATGGGACCCGGAAAGCATGACATGTCGGCTGGCTTTGGCTTCGCAATACCTCCTTGCCGAGTTCAACTTTGGGTTTATTCGCTTTTGGGGTTTGGTGCATTCGAGTGCAGAAAAAGTTTGGACTGTTGGGCCGCCCAGTTGGGCCCATCCACTCAGGCAGCTGACCACCCTTGATTTCCGAGGTGCGCATGAGGCGCATGTCCATTGGTTGATTGCCTCAGCAGGTTCGCTTGGTTCCAATGTTTGTTGCGCATTTGGCACTTGCAAAAGCCGACAGGCTACTCCCTTTCATCGTGAATTGCACAACGCGCCCGCCAGAAACGGCGATTGGTGGCATCCGAGTGGCCAAACTTTCAGAGACACCTCTTTTTTTTCCCCTTTGGCGAATCCTTTCCTTTCCTTTTCCGGCGGCAAGAGTGCTATTTGGTGGCAGAGATGTGGTAGAAACCACCCCCACCCAAACAAAAACAAACAAACCAAGCAAACGGGTGTTGAAAACCAGCCCCCCCCCAAAAAAAAAAGAAGAAGAAGAGAAAAACAACGAACAGGAAAAAAACAACAACAAGCAGAAGAAAGGCAACACCAACAGAACCTCTGGCTTCAGAGTTTCCACCCCCTGGGCCCTCCCTCCCGTTTGGGCTGCGAAGACCTCCACGCAGGACGCGGCGAAGCTGCGCCAGGCCCTGGAGATGGAGAGCAAGTCCCGCAAGGCGCGGGGTCGAAGGGGGCGGCCACAAGGGACGTAAGCGCCGCCTAGAGCGCAGCCGCAATGAGTCTGAGAGGGACGTCTACGAGAAATTCTTCCGCCATTTTTGTCGAAAAATGATGGGAATGAGGTATGGCAAAGAAAAAAGGGTGTCGGTGTGCGTTTGGTTTTTGAGATTTGGACATGTTTTGTGTGCGGTTAGTAAGATACGAAGACCTCCCCCCCCCGCCCCCATTTTTGCCTCGACCTCCTCAGCTGTTCTGGGAAGGAACTGGGTTTCATGATACGGGTTTCGATGGGTTTTTGGCGACATCCACTTCGACACTCACTGGGTACATGGTTGTGCCTAGGGCTTTGGGTTGCCGTCTGTGAAATTTTGCGGGACTCCCCTGATGGTTTCCTGGACCTCTTGGGACGCAGCTTTGAGCCTGCGAGGTGCTTAGCTTGAAGCATCCGGTTCCGAGGTGCCGAGGTTCCGAGCGGCTTGCGCCATGCCATTCAGCACCTTTCGGGTGCTTCGCAGGTCTGAGAAAGAATGCGGAAAGCAATGCTAGGCTGTTAGTGTTGCACCGCAAAACTGGCCCCCTCCCATCCCCGGCGCGAACAAATCAATCTCCCGAAGATGGACCGGCCCGATTCAAATGGCATCAAATGGTGGGACTCAATATGGGCCGCGGGCCATTGCATAGAGTTCTCCAATTTTGGTACCCTCCCACCAGTTTACATGAAACCAGACGTTCGGGGAAGCGGGAACCTGGTTTGGACCAGTTTGGGTTCCGAACGTCGCACGCTTCGGAACGTTACGAAGGGGCGGGTCGTATCGAAGGCATCGTTTTTTGTTTTTTTGGTCGGTTTCCTTTGGTCCAGCGACTTCAGGAGGCCTTCGGCATGATCCAGCGCGCGGTGAGCCAATGTGGCAGCTGATGAGCTGATGCGTTGCGCGCCGGCGTCTTGCGAAGGGTCAGTTTGGGGAGTGCTTTGGTTGAGGGTGCCCGTTTTTGTGGGAGGGTTTAAAGGGGCACCAGAAGGAAATTCACCAATTCATGGGCTCCCCCTACTTTGACATATCCGTTTCGATGTTGCCAAAGCCCAGACGACTCAACTGGCTATGAATGCCCATGGGGCACACCCTCAAACATGGTTGGGGTGACATGAATGCAACCATATAAATGATGCCCATCAAAGGGTCCCACCCAACTATCATCCCTTGAGAAGCTGGCACTCCTGGAGATGTTAAGTGGCTGGAAAAGACACCAGTTTCGGCACATTAGCCAGTATTGCTTCAATAGTAGGGGGGGGCCATCAGCAGCAAATTTAAAAAGGGAGTCTGCAAGCAAAGGCTGCTTGGCGCAGTTGCTCTGTTTTCAAAAGGACAGAGTCGGTTTCGAAAAGGAGTCCAGTGGCAATGTAGAGGATTGGGAAACAACAAGCAGCAAGACGTATTCGTCCCCTTCGTTCTTTTCACTATTTTCATGTTTTTGAGGGGCATTTTTTTTTTGGTGATTCGCGACCGTTTGAGCTTGTTTGAATGAAGCAATTTTGCATATTCGGTACTGTATCAGAGTTGTTTGAATGCAATTCTGAGACGTGCAAGCTGCGCATCCTGCCCGTGTTTCTCCTTCCGCTTTTCAAGGCTCTTTTGAGTTGTTGTACCCGAGATAGGGTTTGCATGCATCGACTGAAAGAGAGGTCCCTCATGCTTTACTGCACCGCCTGGAGACAAAGCAAAGACAATTCAGGGAAGCCACACTTTCTCAGGGTTGCGACAAACTTGATCATGTGGCCATGGTTCAAAACTGTTTTGGATCCCATTTTGGGTTTTCGGTGAATTCACCACCCATCTTAGAACCTATTTTAGTGGGGATTGGGTCCGGTTCACTGGGGGTACGATTTGGGTTTTGACCCATGGCCATATGTTTTCTGCAAGAAACCGTCTCCTACCAACTGCCTTCTGCAAGGCGCGCGTCTGTCGGCTCGGGCGCGGGCGCAAAGAAAAACCGCCCAAAGCCCGACGGGAACCCCGGCAGATCGCACGGATTGCCCCCCGCCCGTGGTTTGACAGTTACCATGTAAAGGGTAAAGCACAACCTCAAAGCAACACCCTGGTCGCCCACATATATGGGTCTGTTTTGTTTGGAGGGTACTTTTTTTTTGGTGGTTTGAAAGGGAAACCCAAAAGAAAGCCACCACTTTGCAGGGGGCCCTAAAAAAGACACACCAACATATATATATATATATATAGATAGTTAAAGTGACCGAAGCGTTTTGGAAGACTACCACGTCCAGTCTGTGTCATGGCGATTTGCAGATTTTGGGTGTTACAGGAAGTTATTTGCCACAGCCATTCTGGCCGATTCGCTCCAGATCCGAATGTGAAAGAAGTACCCAACGGCCAACAGGTAGGATCAACAGGGCAGCTATCTAGAAATCCGGGATTCCCATGATTCCCTGCAAATGAACCGTGCGGAAACAAAAAAAGGAAATGCGCCTGCAGCTGACTTGAGCTGACACGCAATGGTTGCGAAGCTCTTTTGAGAATTGGCGTGAAAGTTGCAGAGCAGTTTGCTGGAACAGACCATGCCTCAGGTTGTGTATGGGCTATTGATTATCTTTTGCACCCACACATGATTCAAGAGATAAGTTTCTCTCTTGTGCATGATTTTCGCATTCAGACCGAGCGAAGTGATATCTCTCGTTTGCCGTCTGCCTGCATTGTTCGCTCGAGCCGCCGGGGGCGAGAGCGATTATGGAAGAGCTACACAGAAACCTGGGCAACTATCAATCTTTGGCTGGCGAGCCCCTTGATGATTGCATAGTTGGTATCCTTTTCTTTGCTTTTTCTGTTTGGGCCAGTCAGCTTGACTTTAGGCCAGGCCACTCAGTCAGCTTGAAACACAGCTGCTGTGCTTTGCCATCGGCTGTGAACTCGGCAGCCGTGAAGTCTGGGCATTGGCTCCCACACCTAGAGGCGCGAGTTTCAGGCAAAGTATTTGGCTGTGGGTCAAAACCAACGGTACCATTTTGGGGTAGGTGCACCACCAATTTTAGTCTACTTTAGTGGGGATTGGGATGTTCACTGGGGGTACGGAATCTTGACTCATGGCCATTTGTTCATGCCAAGCATTGCCCAAGGAGGAAAAACTACCGATAAGGGCCCAGATGATATATCCTAGATCATGACAGCCTAAAGGAAGAATGGAGGTCGGGACGCCAGACATGGGCTTGTCTCAAAATGGTTCGACCCCCCCCTCGAAGCAAGAGACGTTCCCCAGACAACCCACTCGAGGAGTCGAGCGCCATGTACAGTCTGCGGGGCTGCGGCGGCAACCACTTCGGGATGTTCGCAGGCCCGGCTTCAAGCCCGGCTGAAACGGGACGATTCGATGCTTACCGCAGTCTGAGGGTCCGAGGGTCTGAGGGTCCGAGTGTCTGAGGGTCTGAGGGTTTGAGGGTCTGAGGGTCTCAAGGTCTGAGGGTCTGAGGGTCTGAGGGTCTCAAGGTCTGAGGGTATCAGGGTCTGAGGGTCTGAGGGTCTGAGGGTTTGAGGGTCTGAGGGTTTGAGGGTCTGAGGGTCTGAGGGTCTGAGTGTCTGAGTGTCTGAGGGTTTGAGGAGGGTCTGAGGGTCTGAGGGTTTGCGGGTCTGAGGGTCTGAGGGTCTGAGGGTTTGAGGGTCTCAGGGTCTCAGGGTCTGAGGGTTTGAGGGTCTGAGGGTTTGAGGGTCTGAGGGTCTGAGGGTCTGAGGGTCTGAGTGTCTGAGGGTTTGAGGGTCTGAGGGTCTGAGGGTCTGAGGGTCTCAGGGTCTGAGGGTCTGAGGGTCTGAGGGTCTGAGTGTCTGAGGGTCTGAGGGTTTGAGGGTCTGAGGGTCTGAGGGTCTGAGGGTCTGAGGGTCTGAGGGTCTGAGGGTCTGAGGGTCTGAGGGTCTGAGGGTCTGAGGGTCTGAGGGTCTTAGGGTCTGCGGGTCTGAGGGTCTGAGGGTCTGAGGGTCTGAGGGTCTGAGGGTCTGAGGGTCTGAGGGTCTGAGAGTCTGAGGGTCTGCGCGTCTGAGGGTCTGAGGGTCTGGTGTCTGTGGGTCTGAGGGTTTGAGGGTTTGAGGGTCTGAGTGTCTGAGGGTCTGAGGGTCTGAGGGTCTGAGGGTCTGAGGGTCTGAGGGTCTGAGGGTCTCAGGGTCTCAGGGTCTCACTGAGGGTTTGAGGGTCTGAGGGTCTGAGGGTCTGAGTGTTGTGAGGGTTTGAGGGTCTGAGGGTCTGAGGGTCTGAGGGTCTGAGGGTCTGAGGGTCTGAGGGTCTGAGGGTCTGAGGGTCTGCGGGTCTGAGGGTCTGAGGGTCTGAGGGTCTGAGGGTCTGAGGGTCTGAGGGTCTGAGAGTCTGAGGGTCTGCGGGTCTGAGGGTCTGAGGGTCTGGTGACTGAGGGTCTGAGGGTCTGAGGGTTTGAGGGTTTGAGGGTCTGAGTGTCTGAGGGTCTGAGGGTCTGAGGGTCTGACAGGGTCTCAGGGTCTGAGGGTCTGAGCGTCTGAGGGTCTCAGGGTCTCAGGGTCTCAGGGTCTCAGGGTCTCAGGGTCTGAGGGTCTGAGTGTCTGAGGGTTTGAGGGTCTGAGGGTCTGAGGGTCTGAGTGTCTGAGGGTCTGAGGGTTTGCGGGTCCGAGGGTCTCAGGGTCTGAGGGTCTGAGGGTCTGAGGGTCTGGGTTGAGGGTTTGAGGGTCGGTGCCGAAGATGTTTTTTTGAGCACGTTGGAGACCAGATTCAAGTTCTCTCCATTTTTTTTGGGTGGGTTTCGCGTGAAGCCTGAACAGACAGTACCCTCTTGGGCAATGACCCATTGCAGCCAACAGGAGCTCCCAGGGTGTGATGCAAAGAACCGCCAGGGGTTTTCTCTTTGACAAGTCACCGGAGCGCCTTTGCATTCAGTAAGAAGAGCTCACGTCGTTTTTTTTTGAACTGGATTCCAGGCCGATTCCGGCTGAGGTTTGTCAAACATTTTCTGGGCGTCTTTGGCATCAAAAGCCTGGCTCCCTTTCGCAAGATGCTCTGGGAATCGACTTGTCAGATCCTTTCAGCCTGCAGCTCCGGGCGGGGTGTCCTACTTTTCTGTTTGGTTGGTGATGTATATCAGGTGTACTGATCACCCGAATCGGGCGCACAGCAAGATATTGTTGGCGTTTGTTCTTTTTCCTTTGTGTGGTGTGTGTGGTACTCTTGGGGTCTCTCGTGCTCTCGTGGCCGCAGGCACGCGCTCGGATTTCATCATCACCCGACACCCCGAGTTCAACCTGGGGCGCCTGGCCAGCGAGCGCGGCCCGGGGCGCCCGGAGAGAAGGGGAGCGAGCGACCGCGAGGGGCGTGGGGTGTGTGCGGGTGCGGGTGTCAAAGGGACCCCTAAAATCAAGGGTTGTCCCAGGTACCTGCCAAGAAGAACCTCCAAAATCAGCTTCCGACTGAGTTTGGTGGTTTGGAGATTGGTGGTTTGGTTTGGATTGGTTGCCAGCAGTAGAAACAGCAGAGTTTGCTTGCCACGGGCCATGCAACTCTTGTTCGGCGATCACAAAATGAGGAAACTCGAAAGGTATGATGCACTTCCCAAAACCAAGCATGGAGCCAAAAACAGAGGATCCCTGAGGAAAAGTATCCTTTATCAGGTGCCCCGTAATTGGTGCTTTGCCTTGGTGGTTTGGATTTGGATGTGAACCCTTGGTTCCTACACAAGATCTGAACCCCCTTCTCTCTCCCTCCCTACCTCCCTACCCCCATGTTGGTAGGAGGGGTGTACGTGTCAAAGCAGTTGCACCCTTTTTCGGTCCACATCAGAAGACACCATCATGAAACTGCTGCTCCCGTTGGTTCAGATTTGCCGTTTTCCTCAGAGGGCGTGTATTGAAGCGACAGCTTCGGTTTCGGCTTACAAAAGGTTCACAACACATTTGGGTTGTCTCTAGATAGCCCAACAGAGACACCGATTTTGACTGGAGGGGATATTTTTTGTTCGCGCGTGCACGGCAGACATGTGCCGACCGATGTATTTGACTATGCATCACACAGATCTTCACGCCGACCAACTTGCGGAGCTGTTGGGTGTCAAACTGCTTTGATGGTGTCAGTATGAGGTTCCCATGGCCCAGGCTTTTGAGGCCAGTAAAGCCGCTATTCGGTTGGGGCTTCAAGACGTGCTCTGAGTTGCATGATCAAATAAATTGTCTCAAATCAAATGGCATCCTTTTGCAAACTACATATTGCAAGGTGACCTTTCTCATGCTATACTTTATTAACACCAAACCCGGCCTTTGAATTTGGGAAAAAGCCGCCTACACCATCTTCGGGCCTTTTGGGGGAGACTGGGCCAAAGCTTTCCGAGGGCGAGGCCGGTTCTCGATGCTGAGGCCTCGGAGACGGATGGGATACGACCAAGTGCCCCGTCAGAACCAGCAGGACGCCTCTCGGGATGTGGGCAGAGGCTGGCTTCGTTCCGGGATGGTGCAACGAGATGCAACGAGATGGATGGGGCCTGCAAAAATTGGGAGCGAAATTGGAGGCAAAGGCATAGCCCGTAATGATCATGCTATTCGCCAGATGGTTCAGGGTTTCCAGAAAAACAACTTCAGACAGGCTGAATACAGAGTCCAAGAGTTCAATCTCTAACTCTTTTGGGCCGCTGATCTAAGTGCTGCCCGACCAGCCCAACCCCTCCCGGTGCCACCGCACCGGTGTGCGCAGTGCCTATGGACGCAAACACCCCCCCTCAGCCCACCTGCCCACCACCGCACCCTGCACCAGCATGCCCTCAACAGTTCCCAGTCTGATGCTCTTGGCAGTGTTGGGAAGTTGAAGTTGACATAAGAGCTGAGCAATGGTCACCATGACCAAAAGCGACTGTGACACAATGGCAGTGCGTCTCGGGCCTTGCCAAGGAGGTTTCAGGCTCAATTCCTGCCAGCCTCAGAGTATGATTTTACGTTTCTTTATTTGCCTCTTAAGTTCAGGTAATTCAGTCTCGACGCTTCATACCGCTTAAGTATTCAGGGCCTAACAGGCACACCCAAATGGCAGGCTTTCCGTCTGCTTTCCCTTCGCACCCATATGTTTTGAGTCTTTCTTCAGGGCAACCACCATTTTGGGGATCCCCCTCTCGACACAAACCTCCCATTGTGGGATGCAGACAGGAGCCTGGTGATGCGTAAGATCTGCGCCAGCATGAGGGAGAGCTCTCCGCGGCTGAGCGGGCTCGGGGCTTGGAGTGGGGCTTTGGCAGCCTTGTTCTACTTTGGTTTCCTTTGAAAGCACACCTCAAGCAGTGCCTCATAAATCGAAAAAGAACAAGCAAACAAAAAACAACTGCACCGCCAACCTTGTAGATATGTTTGCAGGTTGCGTGACCCGCTCATTTCTGGAAGCTCTCGTGACATTATTTTGTTTTGTTTGCTTCACTAAAGACGGACCAGCGTCAAACATACTATGTTGCGGACAAAAGCTGAGGCTGTGTTGGGGTACTGCACAGCAGCCCTTCAAACGTAGGCATGCTTTCTTCCCAGGCTTGCCCGGAGAGGTGGCGCACAGGTTGGGTGAATCGAGGCTTTCCTCAAGCACTTTGGAAGATGGCTTGTTTCAATTCCTTCAAGCTGGTGGGGCGTGGAAGGTTTAGGTCTGGATGGGCTTGGGGAGTATCACAGGGCTGTCTTGCAAACTCGCACGCAGGCCCTCTTTGGTCTTGGTTTGTGTGACTCGTTTCACGCAAGACCAGACGAGCCACTTTTCTAGCATTCATGTTGTCTGAGGCGCCTCCTTTTCTACTGCGCGTGTTGATCACCTTGCGCCACTGCCAAGTGTGATCAGAGAGCTCAGGCTGTTCCTTTTTTTCCAGGGTCCTTCTGTTCAAAAGATACCAACTGTTTGGGAATCTGGGGAGGGAAAGGACTGGTGGACTTGGCGTGTTGTTTGTCAGATGTGAAATTCCAGCCAACCAAGTGGGAGTTGATCAAAAAGTCCGATATACATGCGATGATCAGTGGGGAAATCACTAAAACCTGCTATCTCCCACAAAATGAGAAAAGTTTCCCATGGTCATTTGGGCGCCAGGAATATTGAGCAACCCTCAAGCAAGCGATCGGGGAATCTCATCTTTGGTGCATTTTGCATGGATGTCAGGACTTTAACTTTTTGCCAACTAACGGGTTTCCATTTCACCACTAACAGTTAGTCACGCTTCGCAGGTGGCGCAACCGAGTCATTGTTGAAACTTCTTTTGCCGGAAGCCTCCCATGCGAGCGCAGGCCGCGCTCGCAGGGGGTGTCTTTGAAGGAGAGAGCCGGGCGCCCTGACTGGGGGAAGGCGGAAGGCCACGGCCTTCCCATCGGAGAGCAGTTTTCGGGTCCAGATCCGCAACTCGCGTGGAAGTCACTTGGGGTCACTTGAGGGTCACAGTTACTAGTTCCCCTTACATCAAATTTAAAGAACGAAGGAGTACCAGCAAAAGCAGTTATTAAACCTGCTGAAGTTCCACTTGAGGGTCGCCTAAGGGTCACTGAGGGTCACTTGGGCTTACTTGCGGTCTTGGGGTCCGGGTTACTTGCTTCGCATGGAAGTCGTGTCGCTGAGGAACCAAAGAGCCAACGGGGCCCCCCCTTACCATGCGTGATTCAGCCTGTTTGTGTGTGCCTGTCTGTGTGTCTCTGTCTGTATGTGAGTTTGCACCAGCGACTTCGTCCTTGCGCTGAGAGCCCCGAGAGTCCAGGAGAGTCCGCGGCAAACGGAGCCGTGCCAAGGGCCTTCCGCGCAATGTTTGGTCCGCCGTGACTGGTCTGCCTTGGCGCCCCTTGCGGTTCCAAACCATAGAGACCTGCTGGCCTGGGGTGAGGGATGCTTAACCCCTACGGACCCCTACGGATTGAAACAATCATCGTAAGGGCTTCGTTTCATGGAACCATGACCAGGACCATGCATTGATCATGGAATGATGGCGCATCAGATTGAATGGGTGCCTTGAAGCGAGCATTTTGAGGGGTTCTCAAAATTACTGTTGATGATGACATTCCTTTCAACAACCATTTAGAAGCTATTGAAACCTTTGATGTCCCATTGCTTTCTTGATCAGCGAGTTTTATGCTTCAGGCATTGCCTTCTTGCCCTTTAAACTACAAGGGGGGGAGGGTTGGAGTGTGTCTTCGACTTCCATTTCTTTCTTAAGCAACATACCACAAGGCGCTTGTTACCCATTGAGCATTTGCGCAAGCTATATAGAGCTCTAGGGGTACCTTCCCCATTCTTTCCAGGGATCCTTCTTTCTAAAAAACCTCAGGGGAAACAGCCGGTTTTTGAAAAGCACGATGGTTGAAAAGAATGGGGAATCAACCCCTAGAAGAGCCAGTTTATCAATCTGTCCAGAACGAGGACACAATAACACGATGATGATCAAGACGGCAAACAAGAAGACAGAGGATGAGGAGGAGAAGAATAACAAGTAGAAGACGAGAAGAAGAAAAAGACAGGACAAAAACACGACACAGAAGGAGAAGGAGAAGGAGAAGCCGCTTCAGGGCCAAGTCATGGTGTGCCATAGCTAACATGTTGCCTGCCTCAATTTGGTTTCAGAGTAGCCACCCTGATCCTAATTCTGGAGGCTCTTGCACTTGGTTACTCTTACGAGCTTTAGCACCTTAGCCTTTTGGAACCATGCGGATTATTTTTTTAACCTGCAAGCAGTATGTTGCTCTGCTTCTTTGGCTAGTTCTCAGACTGGTATCCAGGAACTTTTTGCTGGGTCCAGGACCCCAAGTAACCAAGCAACAAGGCGCTGGCACGCAGCGCCTCCGCGCCAGCGAAGCATCAGAACCGCTTGGAGGCGGTTCTGTTGCTAACCCAGTTGCCCTGCCATGGTACCCATTTGCGGGTCTTTTGGTTTTACACGTTTTGCGCATATGCTTGAAAACTCATGGTAGACTTTACATACTTTGCTCATTTGTTCCGTTTTTTTTTTTTTGGCAGATGGTGGTTTCTTTGCTTGCTTGCTTGGTTCTGTGCCTGTTTTGTCTAGTTGTTGTTTTGTTTGCTTGGGAAAGGGAGATCTCCGCCCCAAACTGACTTAATTGGATTTGAATGCAGCTTTTGCCAGGCCAAGGCATCCTTGTGACCAGCAAAACTCCAGATCGTTGCAATATGTTGTGAACCTTTTTGTTCAGACAGGACATTGAACTCCAAATCTAATATTTGCTAGTTGCCTATGCGCAAATTGTTTGCACTTCTGCTGCTCGGCAAATGGTGTGCAGTCGCTGTTCAGCAGATAAGTCCTGCGAATGAATAGGTTTAGTGTTTTCCGGGTTCCCTTCTAAGCGGGGTGCCGTATCACCCTGGAACCTCATGCTCGTGTGCAGTTTGCAAGGACACTTGCTTGATTAGGCCGTTCCCAAAAACCCTTACACACGGATTTTCCCGTTCGTCCGTTGCATATGCCGCCAGTGCAAAACATGGGTTTTGGCACCATCCTGCTGGATCTCGGCGTTCAAAGATTCTTGTTAACAGCTCGTGGTAAAACAACATGGGTATGTTGTCTGGGCTCGGTACCTGTTTTCGGGAGTCCCTTTTTTTGTCAATTTCCCACCTGGGATTGACTTCGGAGGATTTGTTTCCGGAGGTTGGGCTCGATGGCTTGGTGGCTTCATGGTGTTGTGGCGCTTCCACCGAAAACTGTTCCTTGTGGGAGCCTGCCAAAGCTGGTGTCATGGTGGGAAACTGCGCTGTTCTTCTTTCGTCATTGGTTGGCTGAACACTCAAAAACAACCAACCTAAATGCCCTGTTTTTTTTTGGTTAAACGGACGGTGCCAGATCGATTCTGTTGGACGAGGCTGGATTGTCGCCAAGCAAAAGCGCATTCTTCCCTATTGACTTGCGTAGCCGAGGTGCTGTGCTTCAATTGGCGATGTTAAGGCACCTACTCCGTCAAAATGTCCAGCAGTCTATGGTTCATTTGGGAGGAACCATGGCACAACTCTAAGTTTCCCACGCAAATAAGAGAGCTCGGTAAATGTCCCATGTACCCTGGGAAAGCCAGGAAGTAATTTTTTGGCTCATGCGAAGGATCAGGTTGTTGCTTGCTCAATATTCCCCCATGGGCGGTTTAGGGGGCAAGGCTTGATGAGTTGAACAGGGCTCTCTGCTGGTTCTGAGGGATGTGCCTTCAAGTCGGAGACAACTTTGCTTCAGCGACCCGGGATCTTCTGTTCAGGAGGATGCCAGCGAGGACGCCTTGAGCAACGCGATGAAGGCGTGTCGCCACGCAGATCGATCCATGTTTTTTTTTTTTTTTTTTTTCCTTGGGTCAGGGTTCGCAAACTACTTTCCCTTCTCGCGGTTTTGAGCATCCTTTGTTCGCCGACTTGATTTGTGAGCGGTTGATGTTTTTTTTTTTTTTTTGTTTTTTTGCTGGGCATCTAGTCAGCCAGGTCACCCTTAGTTGGTGGTCTGGATTAGTGATTTGAACCCCCTGGTTCTTGTGGAGGGCAAGTGGGAAACCACCCCTCAACCACCAAACCACCAATCCAAACCGCCGACCAGGGGGAAGCTGAGTTAAAACCCTGGCGACTGAGCATCTCGCATTTTGATTGGTCCGTTGTTTTCCGGGAGTGTGGAGATGTTTGCTCCCTTGGAGGGTGCGGGGGGTACATGTTCGACCTCAAAGCCTACCCCCCTGTTTACCAAGTAAGGCCTTTGGAGGAAACTAGGGGCATGTTGGGGACTCAACCGCGAGGATTCCTTGCCCGCCAGCTTGATCCATTGAAATGCCCAGAGGTTGTGCGGAGTGGGCCTTCGCAACCATTTCAGTTCAGCAGCCCCAGCCCACCCCCCCCAAAGAATGACCTCCTTAACAGCAGCCCACACACACCAGATCTGGAAGAAACGGGACTCCTGCCTCATTTTGCCACGGCCATCGGGCATGGTTCCAATTCCTTACTTAGGGTTCTAATTCTTTGCATTTTCCATGAGCTCCTTTACTTGGGGTACCAGCTCACAATGTTTTTGTAGAACATGCAAAAGGGGAACGCTTCTCTTTCCTTTTCCTTTCTGCTTGTTGAGCGGAGCGGCCTGCGCCTCGATGCTGCAGGCGCACGCCCTGCGACTGAAGCACGGAGCTGTGGCTTGGCTTGGCTCATGCGGATTCGATTTTCCGGGCGCCTGAGGCTGTTGGTTGAGTAAAAGGCGTTGCTCATGCAGGATGCTGGCCCCCTGTCTTTCGTGTTTGTGGGGTTGGCTGTTGATTGAGTAAAAGAAGTAACTAGCCCCCCAGCAATTGGTGCCCGACCTCTCACCCCTTTTTTGGTTGGGAGATTCGGTTCCCCTTTTGAAACAGACTGGAACGAGTTGGTACCAACTACTTCCAACCTCTCAAATCTGGAGGACCTAGAGTATGGTCCGTTGCTCATGGTGACTATGCTGGCCTTGGGATCGATTCCTTGAGGTCGATGGCGACGATGAACCCTAACAGGGCTTCATCGACCGTGACAAGCACAGCGCTCATGTTGGTGTTTTGCATGGGATCAGATTGGATATGGAGGGAGGATTTTGACCTTACCATGGGACGGTTGTTTCTTCCCATTCGTCTACTGTTGGCTGTTTCACTCAGTTTTCGCAGAAATGAAGGACGCCCTTCATCCCCCCTCCCCTCAAAAACAGATCACCCATGCTGAGTAGCCACAAGCTTCAGCCCAGTTTCCATGTTGACTCAGGTCCCACCCACCTGCCTGGCAACATCAGGGCTGGTGCGTCACCCACAAGGTTGGGGTGAAGGGCGGTGTCACGAAGGTTCCAGCGATAGAGTCACCATGGCCCACAGGAAGAGTTTCGACCATGCCAGACGGTTATGAATTTGGAGCCAGTTTAGGAGATGGTGGCGAGCATTCCTCGGTTTCTGCCTCTCGTGGAGGTCCGGCTTCCTTATCTGTTTGGGAAGGCTCATGGTGCCAGCTAAACCAGCAATCTGCCAATCGGCCAGTAGCACTGGTCTCAAGTGATGCCATGTAGGTACACACATATGCAAATGCATTGTCATCGCCTAGGGCACGAGCAACTGTAGAGGAAGCCCAGATAGCCACTCAATGTCGGGTTTTTTTCCGTGGGGCTTGATGCGGCTGGGTCAGGCAAGATAAAGGCCGAGGAGCTTTGCTTCTGGTCAATTTTGGTATAGCGGACAGCTGTTTGGGCCTTTTGATGCCAAATTGCAGAAGTGGGCGCGTGCTTGCCAAGCCCAAAGATCTGCTTCACACATATTTCATGGTGCACTTCTGCCGGATGTTCAAACAAAAGGAGAGGGCCAGCACGCAGAAAACCCTTGCAATGATACCTAGATTGTCCTCTTCGCATCATGTCTTTTTGGAGCAATTTGAGCTAGGCACATCTTCCATTCAGGGATGCAGCTTGGACGCCTTGCCTCCACTCCGAGCCCTTTCTCCCCGCTTTCCGCAAGCCCTCGCTGCAAGCTTCGGCATCCGGGCTTTCCAAACCTGAGGCTGCGAGGGCAGAGAGAGTTCGAGAGAGCTCCCTCTCTCACCTTCTCACTCCTCTCGCTCTCGCTCCTCTTCTCCTTACCTCTTAAAAAAACACCACTTTTCAAATTGTTGGGTAACATGGGCTATATGTCTGTAAAAGATTAACTTCCCCAGGGCTTGGAGTTTTAAGGGGTAAGTCTCTCATCTCGGCTCTCAAAACCCTTCAACCCAAGTGCACTTTGCGTTTCTCCAGCTGCCAGCCACCGCTCTTGTCCCGGAAAGAATCCTTCGATGCATCCATCCTCCCACCTCTGCTCGCTCGATGCATCCATCCTCCGCTGCCAGGGCTGGGGCGCTACAACTACACGGTGCCCCACCAGGCGGTCCCGTTCCTCAAGAAGTTCCAGCCGCCCCTGGAGCCTGGCAAGCAGATTCAGCTCACCCCCGCGGTGGTGGAGCTGAGGGGGTCCTTAGGCCGAACGATTTGAGGAAGAAAAACAAATAAAAGAAGATCATGTCCAGATGATATGTATATATATATATATGTTATCTGCATGTAGATATAAGCACGCATACGTTTATACATTTCAGTATCCATTTCAAAGGGGCCCAAATCCAATCGTGGGCCCAGGATCGGTCACGAGTGCTCGGATCGGACACGAGCGCTTGGGTCGCTTGATAGAAACAAGTTGCCCGGAGGATGCCTGTAGCGATTCCACGCGAAGGAGTTAGGGGGGAGGTTCCCTGGTTTAGGTGGGATCAAGCACCTACCTGATTCACAGCTTTTTAGGTGAGCCTGGTTAAGAAGCGATGGGCTCCCCTGGGTTAGAATGGGGTTTGTAAACCATTTGCCAGAAAAGAACCCGTCGACTTTTTCTCCAAAACAAACACACCTTCGATTCATAGCGTCCTCCCGGTTCTTGGCAAAGGACGTTTCCTTGTAGCTCAGAGGTAGGGCAAAGAGACCTACTTTCTGGCCGCCGCGCTTGCGTCTGCGTATCCTACTTTCCTCGTGACAGCTATAGCCAGCATTGCTTAAACAGTTTTCCGGCTTTCTAGGCAGCATAGATGCTGCTGTGCTTGTTTGCGTTGTGCTTTTATGGAGCACAAATAAAGCCTTTCCTGACGCAGGGTGTGAGCGTTCCTTCATATGATTGCCAGTGCAAGCGAGCAACGACAAAAGTCTTGACTGTTCACCTTGTCGCATGGAGAGAAATGCGACGTGTCAAGTTACCCGGTCAAAACAGTATTGGAACAATCAGGCCCTATCATTCCAAGTGTTTTGGATTTGTCAAGGGGTTGACCAATCATCCTGGAAGCCTACTTTATCCTCAAAGCCCCCTTGGCACCCCAGTTCCGGAGAGTGTGGGGATTTAGCCTCGCCATAAGGTTTCGCGGTGTTTTGCTGCGTTTTGCTTGGGCCACCGAGAATGTACAATGACCATGCCTGGAGTCAAGGGAATAAATCTATGTGCCTCTGCGATACGTCGGTACGTGGGGGATGATCAACAGGTTCTTTAGATGGGCTCCCCTAACATTATGATTGGATTGGGACACATGTACTGCTGAAGGCCAACATAAAGAGACCGGGGGCTGGCGGGCACTTACCAAACCAAACCAAGTCATAAGGGAATGCATGTGTCTGATTATTGAGCCCATCTCATCCGTGCTGTCAGCCCAATGGAGACTCCCAAACCCTGGTTTAGCACATCCCTCGGTGGGGGGAACCTCTTGAGCGACGCGAGGGCGGGCAAAGTTCTCAGATCTCTGCCGAAGGCAGGATCCCTAGGTTCGGCAGCTGGCTCAGTGTCGTTCTGCCCCAAATGGATGGATTTCCATTCCTCTACTTCGTTCCAAGGTTCATTCCCAACGCCCCAACCGGCTGAGAACCAGTGAAGTTTGGGGGAAGGGTGTTGGGGTTGATGGATTTCCGCCCCTCTAAGGGGTCCCAAGGTTCATTCCCCAAAACCCCACCCAACTGAGAACCAGCTCATTTCGGGGCTTGAGGTCGGAAGGGTCTGCATGATGGCAAAGCGCCAAAGGCTGCCTGCGTGATCTCCGGACGCCCGGAAGAAACGCCGCGGCAGAAAACCAGGCGGCCGGCCCCCGCACTCCCAGGGTGAAGTTGCCAGGTGGCCCAAAGACCTGCGACCTGGCTTCGAGGTGTTTGAACGGGACATCCGCCGTTTTGTTGCGGCGCCCTATTTTGAGACATAGCCTCGGCGCGTTTCCGGCAGCCGGAAGTTATGGGATTGGTGAAGAAGAGACCTGAGGGAGCCACCTGTTTCAGGACGGGATCGACCTCAAATCGACACACAAGTCCCATGTAAATGATGTCGGCCAAACGGTACCAATTCAAACTCATCTGGGTGTTCACCGAGTTTCAATGACGGACGGCTGAGAGTCAAAAAGATTGAACTGTTGGGTAAGCGCAATGATTTAAGTTTTCCATGTCAAGCAGCCCAGCTTAGGGCGCGACACGTCACGTCGATGGGATGCTTGGCTTGCCGACGGGTTCGGCTCAATGCCTCTAGCGAATGCTAACTCGCGCATGCGGCTGGCCGCCTGTAGCAAAGCATCATGTGACGAGCGAGCGCAAAGGAAGGGAGGAGCGGTAAGAAAAAACTGGCAGGGAAGAAGGCTTCGGCCCGTTTGAGCGGTTAAGCTGACTGAAAGCGGCAAGTGACTGAGGCACATGATCCGTTCGCAACGAGTGTCGTCGTCGTGTGAGTTTTGGGCACCGGCCATGGCAACAGCGACGGCCATGAGACCAATGGCAAGGCAGCGTGGCTGATGCATCAAGGGGTGTGTTGTTGGTTGCTTTGCTATTAGTTTGGTTGGATTCTGCATTGCTTCTTGTTACCTTGTGTAGGTCTGCTTGGTCCCTCCATGTGTTTTAGGCTTGAGTCGAATGACAGTGTGGTGAATGCCCAAATTCTCCGCTCGTGGGTGTGCGAAGTTTTGAGACGTGCTTGCCCTTTCCAGGTATGTCAACAGCTGGGGCAGAGCAAGGACGGCAGTCTACAACACTACATCCCTTCATCTAGAAAACCCAGAGCTTACCCTGGGTATTGTGATGTGGTTTTCACTGAAAAATGAAACATCTATTAGTGTTGGGTTGCCCTTACCCCCAAAAGGCAGGACTGAGTTTTGCCAACGGTAATCTTTTGGTCCCAGTTGCTCTACCAGGGTTCAGATTTGGTTGGGTTTGCTTTTCTCAGGCTATCCTTTGAGGGTTGTTTTGGAAAGGACACCAAAAAGGAAGCCACTATTCTAGAGTCTTCCCCCACTTGGAGAATGCCCTATGTCCCTTTCGACAACGGCATACATTCGGATTCCACCTGGGAGTGCTGTGGATGGACAGATTCTGCACCTGTTTTTTTTAAGTCCCCACTCAACAGCCCGAGGGCGGGGACCGTGCCCCACGTTTTCCGCCCATTCGCCCGCAACGTGCTCGGAGGCCCGCCAGCGGGCCCTTGTGCGGGTGCCTAGGCGGTCCGGGAGGAGAAAACGCTTCAGTTCAGCCCAGCCAGCGGCTCTTCTTTGCGCTGAACAAAAAACGGCCGGGTTCAACTTCATGTTCTGCGCTGAGATTTGTTTACTCAAATTCAGATGGAACCCTTGGGCGGCTCACTCCCCCCCTTGTTTTTTTTGGGGATTTCTCCCACTTCTCCTTCCTTGGAGCTTCAAACGTGGCGATCGTTTCCGTGGAAACCACACGTCGATTGATCACCGTTTCATTCGGAAATCCAGTGACCCTCGTCTCTTTTCGGACGGTTTCCTGTTCAGCTGCCCGGCGGCTAGTTTCTGCTGGGCCAGAAACTGAGAAGCTGCGGCACGCAGAAACCGGCGACCCTTTGGGATGTTTGAGAAGCAGAGAGATACGAATCTGAGTTGCTCTCTTTCAACAATTCAATCGAAGAAAGAAACAGAAGGGACCGCCCAGGGAAACCACCGCCCAAACCCGAAGAGAACCCACTCAAACCCGGAAAAGGGCGCAACAAATCCATGGGCTCCGGAGGTACGTGGATCGACGCAGGATGGAAGCAGGGGCCCAAGTTTGAGGGGAGCGCTCGAGGGTTCGATGGTCCCCATGTTTTGTTTAGTCGCCACCTCCCAGTTTTTCAGAGCCCAAACAAAGTCCTTGTGGCCGGGTGACCCACAAAAAATGGGGTTGCAACCCACACGCCAGACTCCAACTTTTTTCAGGGCCGTTTAGCTGGGTTACCCTCCTGCCAATCAAGGGAAGCTGATAGGAGGGTTTTGGAAAGCTACTTTTGGGGGCAGCCTTGTTCCGCAGGCGCATCCGGCATCCTTGGCGGCGCCCGCAGCCCAAGCGGCCCAAGCAGCCCAAGCAGCTCAGGCAGCTCAGGCAGCCCAAGCAGCTCAGGCAGCTCAGGCAGCCCAAGCAGCTCAGGCAGCCCAAGCAGCCCAAGCAGCTCAGGCAGCGCAAGTGGCCCAAGCAGCCCAGACCCAGGCGGAGCGCGTTCGGTTAGTTGGGCAAACACACAAGACTTCACGTGAGCCACGTGCTCAAAACCCGGGTAGATGAAGGTTGGTAAGGGACAATCCCAACCATAACTAGCTGCGGACATCCGTGGCCCAACGCCATCATATGGCCAGGGGTTGCATAATTTATGGCGAGCCATTTCGGGGATGAACGTCCATTTGCCACCTTTGGTGTTCACCAGGGGTACCACAGATTGTATCCTTGTTTCCATTTACTAGGTTTACCAGGGTTCCATTTTGTGTACTTATTTTCCCTTACACTTCCTTACCAGGTTTTGACAACCACAGCCCTCTCTTCGCCTCGCGCCGCGCGCCGCGCACGAGCCTCGTCCCGCAGGCGGCGCAGTCGGAGGCCGGGCTACGGTGAGTCACCTCAGGCACCAACCTGGAGCAAGCCCCGCGCATTTCTTCTCCCATTTGGTTAAGAAAGTATATATACACATATGTTTTTCCCTTGTTGATTTTAAAGGGAACCTATCACTACTAGAATATTTTTTTTCTCCAGGGGACTTAAGCAAATGGATGTTTTTCTCCCATGTTCCTAGGCATGTGCTCTTCAAAGTCCGGATTTGCGGGGGAGGAAAGAGCCTGCGCGATTCCTTGTCTGGGTTGGGGTGCAGTTTCTTTGACTTTTGGGTTTTGTTCTGACTTACGGAAACATAGATGTTCTCTTGAATCGCACGGGGACAAATCCATTGGTTCATTTTTTTGGACGCGACCGGGGCGCCCCCTTGGATTTCCAAGACCTCCCATGCCCATGTTTTCTTTGGCTTTGGTGCGGGGCTTGGCTGCCTTTGCCAACCGGCCGGCGCCATGTTTCCCGGCAGAGATCGGGGTTTTGGCTTCCTTGAGCCGAACCATCTCAACAAGAAACACCAACGCCTGAACCAGCCATTGAGTTCCTGGAGGCTCCCTTTCCTACAGGAAATACATTTTTCCTTGAGGTTCGGGATTGGACGGCTTTCAACGACCGGGACCAACCATTTGTGACCCGTGTACAGTTGCCCACCTTTTGTATCTGCGGAGTTTGCTCTCTCCAATGCTCGGCTCATTGGTGGAAGGCAGTGGCCAGGATTCCGGTGAATGGTTAGTGAAGCTTCCCGGTTCCCGTGCCTTATATGGCTTAGGTCCCAAGCGGGAGACAAAACTGCTTCTGATTTACCCAGGCCCGAAGAAGGGAACCTCTCCGAAGAAGACACCCAGGTCCTTTCGTTCATGGGTACGCGTCAAGAAGTGGGAGACCCTGAATATGGGTAGCTTTCCTTTTGGTTTCCCAGTATACCAACCAGAAAAAGAGCTCCCTCCAACAGCACACGCTCTCACGCCAGGAAATCTGCACCATTTTGGAGGGTACCCTAATTTTGAGACAGCCGCATTTGTGGGTTGTTTCAAAATAAGGTCTCCCCCCCCCCACCCCCACCCCCCCGAAAAAGTAGGATTACAATAATTCTAGGGGTTGATTCCCCATTCTTTTCAACCATCGTTCTTTTCAAAACCAGCTGTTTCCCCTGGAATTTTGATGGCTTCCTGAAAAGATTCGGATCCCTGGGTTAAGAATGGAATTGGAAGGTAGCATAAAGCACCGATTTTCGTTTGGTGTTCCTTCAAAAAAGCGCTTCGGCGCCGTGGCCTCATTTTTCACGCGGCCAACCCTCGCAACCCACCCTCACGCCAGCAAGGCAGCTGCGTGAAAATTTTGTTTTCCAGTGGTCCATGAGCATTCGGATCTGTCTGTGGGCCAAGCTTTTCGGGGTTGGTTCAAAGGGACACCAAGGAACGCCGCCACTTTTTCAGGGTGCGCCCCTAAGTTCAAGCCCAAACCTCGAATCCATCTCTCCGACCTCCGGGGCATCCGCGGGGATCGAGTGCTCAAATGCCGCCGGGCGGCCTCCGACGGTCTGTCGGGTTGAACTCCTCCCGATGGGCTTCCCGCCATGGCGCCTCGGCCTTCGGAAAAAAGTTGACAAATTTTGGGCGCGGCTGAAAGACATGGACTCCCCCTAAATTAGGGGCACCTACATGGAACAGACCACTTGCGGTCCCCAGCGGCCAAGAATTTTGAGCCGGTGGTAGGCGTTTCGGCCAAGAAGCTGAACCTGACAGGAAGTGAAGCTGAACAAAATTGGGATCAGTGCCCGTTTCTTTTTGGTGCAGGTGTTCGTTTTCGGTTTTCGCGTGACATGGGGCCTGAAGAAAGGCGAGCCAGGAGCAGTTCGCTTCAGTAGCTTCTATGAAAAAAAACCAAGAGGAACAAACATCCATTTCAATGGCTTCTGTGAGAAAAAACAAAAGAAACAAAAACACATACATTTTTTCGAGGAACCGATTTTCGTGGCCTTTTGTCTTGGGTTCTATGCCTTTGAGGGACCGGAAAGCTGGAGAAACCGATTCCAAGTTCAAAGTCAAAGCGAGGGGCATGGTTTGGGGAGGTCATCGCCGGACAGGGTTTGACACGGAGCACAAGGAAGGGGTCTCCAAGGATTTTTGGTACCTCGACCCTGATTGTGGGGAAGAGAAAGGAACTCCGTCAAAGCGGAGTTCGGCTTCTTTTCTTTTCTTTTTTTTAAATGGACAGTCCAAACGGAAAAGGGCGTGAATCAGCAGAATCTGGAAGTGACGAATGTTTGGTCACCAGATGGACGGCTGAGAGATTCTCGGCCGACGGATGAATGGGTGTCACCCAATTTTTAGCAGGGCTCCTTAACAGATACATTTTTGCCCACTTGAATCATGGCTTTTCCACCAAAACAAAGGGAAACCACCATTTGCAAGGCAATGTTCAGGTGTATAATGTAAGGATCCCTGTTTAGGCAATCTTAAATCATGAGCCGCTGATCTTTGGAGTGACAGCTGGTTGGTCACCGTTTAGGGGCGCCCCTTGCCCCATGAGGCCGTCCACTGCATCGACCAATTCGCTTGCAAGCCGAGCGCAGGCGGGGGCTACGGGAAACAGAATGCTCCTGTTTGTTGGGCTTGTTTCGTTGGTCTTCAGCCTTTTGGGTGATCGGTTTTAACCGTTGACCAGCTGCTGTTTATTCCATTGCAGGAAATTTGTGTGTTTTTGGACGTCCTCTCTCCTTTTTCCATGTGGAGATCTGGACATTGAAAAGCGGACGGCTTCTCCCAAGCCGTGACCTACCAGGGCACCGGCTTTCTGCTTGGGCCCTTCGCTGTGTCACTTGGTTTCTGATTTTGGCCAAGCAGGTCTTTGTCGGAAACGGAGCCAGGAGAATCACCAAACCGAAACAAGTGAGCCCCGGCACCTCAATGCGGCCAACGACATCGTAATCCTTACAATAAATTGATCTTGTTCTGCCATCCCATTCAAGCGATGACAACTGCATCTTAGTCTGACTGGGTCGTCAAAGTCAGAAACTGGGTTTGCCGTTGTTTGGTGATGGCAACAAAACATGGCGCCAGCAAATAAACCACGAGTGTTTTAAGGGTGAATATAGTTAGAATGGGTTGTGGATGAAAATTGACATACAAAACAAAGACTGATATTGCAATTGTTTCGCCCCTTGTGTGAGATTGCCAGATTGTCCGTAGGCCCACGTGGACAGTGAGGCGCCGGCCACTTTTGCGCTCGGAGCCCTAGATATTCGTGCCCGTGATTGGCAAGTATTTGTGACCTCTTTTTTCACATTTGGGGATGGCTTTCTTTTGGATGCCCCCTTTTTAGCCCACTTTTGGGGGTCCCAAAGAAGACACACCCGTTTCAAGGTTAGCAAAATTGGGGCAACCGAAATCAACGATAAATCACATCCACAATCCCCCCCCAGCTTGCGAGGTTTGGAGATTTGGGTTAGACTACACCCAGCTATCCACTTGTTCCGTTTGCTCAAAGTGAATGCTTATAGTTGCGGGCGAACAGGTAGAATTTCATGAACTCCGTCGGCTCCTAAGTTAGACTATATTGTACTCCGGGGGGAAAAACAACAAATACAAAAGCGCAAAAAAAAGAAGCTTCCTGAACAGGATCGTGGGGAGATCAAATGTAAAGAACATGTTTCCCCAACTGAACCTTCAGGCTCCAGTTGCTTTGGGGTGTTGCACACTTTCAGCGTCCATTTGTTTTTAGGGGCGTTCTTCGCTGTAGTGTGCTTGGCCTTTTCTTGCTGAGGAACGGATTCCGAGTTGTGCCCGAGAATAATGCCATTGAAGTGGAGGCTGGCGATCGGGCTGCGGCTCAAACAGGGGCATGGGGACACTCAAAATGCTGGGTGTCCTCTGGACTTCCCTTCAAACCAAGCAACTTCAAACCACACACCATTTGACATACCCAAGCAGCGATTTGCCGGGACTCCACTCCAAAACTGCGGGAATCACCAAACTTCTGCGTCCATATCAAGGGAAAACGACCGATTCTCAATGCAAAAAGCATGCTTGCCGCCCATGCAAGGTGCTTGTCAGGGCCAACTAAAAATATATAATGTCGTTTGCTAAAGTTTACCGTCTGATTTTGCGGGTCCCTTGACACGCGGATTGTTTGGTGGATATATTCGGAATTCTGTCTATTGTTTGGGGCTGTGGGTTTTGGGAACGGAGCAAAAGACATGTTATCTGGGTTCCTAAATTTATCTTCACCCTAGATGCACCCCCCTTCACTGTTTTTTTTTTGCAAATGGGGCAGGTTGGTTTGGACTGTTTTTTGAAGTGGTTGCGCAGCCCGCCTTCCAATTTCAAGTCTGATTTGCTGGTGTGCGTTCTTTTCTCCGATGTATTGGGGGCCAACTGCAGTTGCAAGACCATGCCTGTGGAAAACTGTGATTTGTTTGGTCGTACTAAAGTGCCATCTCGAAGGGGTTCATCAGACTTTGATGAAACCCTGGTTGTTGCTTTTAAACCACTTTTCCTGCTACGGGTTGACCCGCAAAATAATCCAGTAGCTACAAAGTTTGAATATGTTTCTTCCCTCGGATGTGAACCAAGCCCTCCATCGTTCGTATGCCTGAAGCCATGAGTATTGCCAGTGGGTTCCGTCTCACTTTCGTTGGCAGGAGCACAATGTCGCTCCCTTCTCAGTGCCGCAGGCGACAAGATCGCAGCACCCTTTGAGATGTTCGGCGGCTGAAAAACATTTGGCTGTGGGTCAAAAATAGGTACCCGAAATGGAACCCTGGTAAGTGGAAACATGGACCAAAACTTGCCGTCCCCTGGTGGTTTAATTTTGACTCGTACCCATTTAATGTTAACCCCGGATGAGTAAATCCCTGTTTATCAATATGAGGGACACCACAAAAACCAGGGACACCCCCTATTAATAAACAGGGGTTTATTACTCCGGGGGCTGCCATTATGTATGTATGAACTCTGCTGGACATGTTGAGGGAATCAACCGTAGTGCGGAAATTGACCTTTGCCTCTGATGAGGTTTGCATTGACAAAGAAGTACAACGTATCCGCCCGAAATCACGTACAAGCAAGTCCGCTAGTGCGGTGGAGAACAAGCTGACAGATTTCCAAGCACCTAGTCGCCATATGTTCAGATGGAATGCCCAAGGAAAAGGAACCTGCACTAACAGTTTATTTGGCCATAAGACACCGCGACTGACAATTGGCGGATTTGATGTCTTATCCCCAAGTAGGGGATGTGAATTTGCATCAAGCAGGCAAGCAGGACGTGTTCATGGATGTTCATCTTGCATTCTCTTCGTCTGGGATTTGGGATCATGAATGAGGTCGTCCAACCTCCGGAAAGTGGGCAATTGCGTCAGCCGCATCCTGATCGCGAGATATCTGCTGCTGAGAGCGGTGCCGAATACGTTTGCGATGGAACATTCGCATCTGGAGAAACAGAACCAAGCCAACCACTTTCGAAGACAAGAACGCCAACCGCGATATAAACACGGAACATCCAGCAAGCGCGTGCAGGAGGACCGGAACACTTGGATGTGCCGAACGGAGCCGCCACCTGCGATGAAGTGTGCGGAGCGAAGAGTAGCGGACAATGGACTTATGAACTCACACATGTACTCGGGTGCTGCATGGATGCTTGTGTTTTTCCTGCATGCTGGCGACTCTCATGGTACGCCATGACATCGTGCTCCAAACTGGCAAGCAACAAATGCCAACGTTTGTCCTTATCGTAGCCTGACATACTCAGGGTGCCATTGATCAAGCACATTACCATCCCAGGGTTGGCATTCATATACTTACGCTTTTGCTACCTAATTTTGCAGAGTTAATCATCCCGCGCACACTGAGAGCGGCAACAAAAAGCGGGAGCAGGAAAGCAGGAAAGCAGGAAAGCAGCGCGGACAAGGAGGAACAAAGAGCATAGTGGAAGGCACTTCAGTTGGAACTTCAGTTGGAACTTTGGTGGCACCGGAAGCAGCGCCTTGCGCCTGTCATGCATTCTGAATTGCATCTCACCCGCAGTCGTTGGCAGCAAGTTGTGCCCGTTGGCGATCTAGCCTTGACTGCTCTTGGGTTGGATCTTTAGACTTTAACCTTCTTGGAAATCAAGTTGGGTTTTCCACTAAACCCCGCGAAAAGTGAAGCACTTCTTTGCAGAGGGCTCGTTACAGACACCAAGTAGCTGAGCTTTGGCACCTGAAGTCGGGCGCAGGAGGTGCTGTCTTTCCAGCCAGATGACCAAGCGGTTTTCGCACGATTCCTGAACGGAGACTGCGAGAGGACCGGGGGGGGGGGCGCTTTTTTTCCGTTGCGTGGGCATTGCTTTGGGGTGCCGCCCATTGTGACATGTTGCCATGTCTGCGATTTTTGTGGCGGCGCAGATAGGAGATTTGTAACCCTGGCGGATGAAAGTCTGTCAGTCAATCATGTGTGCTCCAGTGGGAAGCCCGCGTTTCAGGCGGATGCTTGCGAGGTTTTAGTTGTCAGTGTTTGCCAAGTGTTGAAGTTTGTTTGTTTGCTTGCTTGCTTGCTTGCTTGCTTGCTTGCACAGTTTTTTGTTTGATTTGTTTTGGGTATTGATTGGTTTTGTTTGTTTTGTTTTTGTTTGTTCTGCCCGTCTGTTTGTCTGTCCGTCTGTCTGTCCGTCTGCCTGTATGTCTGTTTCTTTGGCGACATTGCAGCGACCTGCTAGTCCTGTTTCACCCATGAAGCTCGCTTGTGTGTCCATTTCTGGCTTTTGTTTGGCGAATCCAAGGCATCACTGGGACCTCCCGTTTCATGTGCGAGATCATGGAAGCTACGCTTCCAACGACCTCATTGCAGCGCCGGGTCTGGCTCGCCCCAATAAGACAAAGTGCTGTGACCTGGCAGGATTGTGATCTGTTCCGAAATTCCGGGGCTTTCGCCACAGCCGTGGGGTCTCTGTTGAACTCATGCACATGTGTTGGGCTCACTGAATATGGAACATGGAATCCAAACTTTTGTTTTGCTCCTGGAAAGCGGAAAGAGTTTTTGCCTGGCCCTGGCACAGGGCCAACCCTGGCAGGTGGTTGGTTGGTTGGTTGGGCTATGCATTTTTTTTAATTTTTTTTTAACCTCAGCCCTTGGAAAGCTGGGGGTAGTTGGTCTACCCCGCTTTCCGTTTTTCCGTGCGCGCCAGGAAGCTCCACTGCAACATCGAGCTGAGCGCAGAGGAGCTCGAGGCCGGACGCGTCGCGCTCTGCTCTCGCGCGGTCGACGGGCGACGGATTTGTCACAGGCCCAATGTACCCAGCTGCAGGGGTGGCTCCCTACATGCAAGTATGCTAGCCATAGGGGTGAGTTTCTTTTTAGGTGAGCCTGGTTCATATGGGTTCCACTGGTTTAGATGGGTTTTGTAAACCATTTACAAGGGAAACCCATCTATGCCAGCTGGTGGTTGGAAGGGAGCCGGACTCGGAGCCGGAGTCGGAGCTGCAATTTTTTGCTGTTCGCTAGGGAGCGCTTTGGAGCTACCGGGAGCTCTGTAAGGACCAGGGTAGTTTTTTTCTTCTTCTCTTTTCTCCACAGGTCATTCAATCAATTTTGATTGGTTTGGCTCTTTTGGGGGATTTCCGCATGACCTTATGGGCTGACGCAAATTGTAGAGAGCTGCATAAACGCTTGTTTGTTTGTTTGTTTGTTTGTTTGTTTGTTTGTTTGTTTGTTTACTTACTTGTTTGTTTGCTTGCTTGCTTGTTTGTTTGGTTTGTTGCTTGGTTGGTTGGTTGCTTTGTTGCTTTGTTGATTGGTTGTTTTGCTTCGCTCCGTTTCTTTTCGTTTTGTTTTGTTGTTGTGTTGTGCTATGTATGTTTGTTTGTTTTGCTTTTTGTTGCTTTGCTTTTCTTTTTATTTTCTGTTTTTGTTTCTTGGTTGTTGGTCTTGGGTGTCTGGTGTTTGGTGTTGTTTGGTTTTGCCTGTCTGTCTGTCTGTCTGTTTGTCTGTCTGTCTGTCTTTTTATTTGTTTGTTTGTTTGCTTCTCGGTTTGTTTCGTGTGCGTGTCCGCGTTCGCAGAGGCTTCCAGCGTCGATTCTTCAGTTGGACAAAGGGACCCGTTGCTCAGAGAAAGTCGCAAGACGGACATTTACTTCCATTTGCTTAAGAACTTTTTTTCTTTCCCCTGCCAGTTTTACAGGGAATCTATCACTCTATCACTGGACATGTTGTTTTTCTTCCCAGTGGACTTATCACCACGGGGTATACCCGGTGTTACTCGGTGCCATTCCCGGAATTGGCGACTTTCTCTGTCTGAGAACACCGGGTATGGTGACTACGGGTGGGGAACCGAATCTCTCAACCAAAAAAGTAGGGTTAGAGAAAGGGGCACCAATTGCTGGGGCACTACTGCAAATATTGGCTGAGAACCAGAGACCCTGGGAGCTCTTTGGTTTGCCCACTTCCGGAAGCATCAAACAACTACCGCCATTTCCAGGCGCGGACGAACGTTCATGCCAACCTGGGGTCGGTCCAATTGGTCGCAAACTCTCAAGCGGAATTCCAAAAATCGGCAGATAACACCGGGTATCCACGTCTATGGGTGTGGCTCAAGATTAAACAGGAGGGGCAAACCGCAGGTTTTGGGCCTTTGTTTCCACTTCCCAGGGCAAGCCATCTTGGAATTCCGGCTTTTTGAGCCACAGCCATATGAGCAACAGCAACCCCTTTGTCTGTTATACCTACTCAAATAGACTGTGACTACAGAAAAAAGTTGGTACCCTTACAGTGCCCTTCTCTCCCCTTTTTTGGGAGAGGGTTTCCCTGCTCAAATAGACAGAGAACAGGGAGGACCTAGGTTAGCTTGCGTTGGTTTCATTCAAAAAGCACGGCATAGCATGGAGGAGCCCAGACCATTTTCACATAGCGCTTGGCCTGATGGTGGATTTTTCCAAACACTCCATCGACAAAATTGTTTATGGGAGGAGGATGCACAGTTACACTGTGCGTTTCTGGCTGTTTCCCCTGCAATTGTTTCCGGTGGGGGGGGTACACCCAATACCTGTGGCTCTAGGTTCCTCGGGTTGAAATAGATGGCACGGCTTCAGGTTTGGTTCTAGTCCCTTAGCAGCGCCATTCGTTTTTTTGTTTTTGTTTTTGAAAAAGGGCACCCACTGAAAATGGGCAAACTCCCCGCACCAATTGGTAGGTGATTTGGTTCATGATTCATGGGGCAGGAGTTTGGCTGTTCCGGCGCGCCTGAGGCCCTGCGGCTGTTGCAGGACCGGTGTCGGGAAAGGGAACGCAACTGCATGGACATTCCGGGCGCTTTGATCACCTCGAGCGTCAGCTTTGGATAAATGGGTGTGGGACAAAAATAGGGGAACCCCAAAATGGGTTGCCCTGGTAAATGGAAACAATGACTAATTACAACCTGCGGTTTTTTGGTGGCTTTATTGTGACCCATACCCAAATAAGACCGCACTTGCCTAGAGCCATCTGATCTTTTTGGGTTTTCATGCAAGATCGCCCGGCCATGCCGCATGAAGTCCGGGAAACCAGCGGGGGGCGATGCACGAAGATCATAGCTTCGGGGCCGTTGGGGAATTTCTCCCCTTCAGAGAAAAGGAGACTTTCACCAAGTTTCAGGAACTCCAAAGGAATCCAAGTCTCACAGAAAAAAGCTTCAGGAAATCCGGCCTCCCCTTCACCAAAGCACCGTTTCTTGGAGACTTTCCTTCCCCCGTGGAGCTTTGAAACTTCCTTTGGAACTTCCTTTGGCTTTTCTTTGGCCGCTGTCCCAAACGTTCAAGTGGCGGCTCGCTCACACAGCCTGCAGGCACTGTTGTACCCTATCCAATTAATGTTCCGAAAGGGTTCTTAGAACGGTGGATAGGGCCGGAATGTTTTCCTTTGAGGTATCCTGCGGTGGATGGGCGCAATGCCGCACCAGTTGGGATGGAACCACCTACCAACCGGTGCAAAGTGGAATTTGTCGGTCCACCGCATGGTTAGTTGTATCGTCGTGGAAAATGACATTGAACATTCGGGCCACTTTCTGTGATGTGAAGGGAATCCCCTTTAGGGAATTTTGGAGGTCGATCAAGTCACAAGTCACAAGGTTGGCTCATTTTGGCACAAGAGACTTGGCCGTGGCTCAAAAAGCCGGAATTCCAAAATGGCTTGCCCTGGTAAGTGGAAACAAGGGCCAACACCTGCGGTTTGCCCCTCGTGTTTCATTTTGAGCCACACCCACTTTCTGTGAGAAGAGAGTCCCCTTTGGAGCGATCAAAGTCGGGTCGGCCCATATTTTGGCATATGACTCTTTGCCTCACTCTTCGAGTTCCTGGACTTTAGTCACTTTGCAGGTTCGGACCATTTTAGGGATCAAAAAAACAAACAAAGAAAACAACAACAACACCACAACAAAAAAAAACAGACGCAAAAACAAACAACACGCACATCGTCTTTTTTGGCCCACCTGGACCGGACGTTTCCGGTCGCCGGCCGGCCGGCCGGCCGAGGCAAATTTTTTGGGGGGAAGTTCTTTCCACGCCTCACGGCGCAGGAGGAGGCCAGGGCCCACTTCGCGAGCTTGCCGGTCTCCATCTCCGCCCCTTGGCGCCGGCTGGCTGCGGCTGATCCAAAGGGTCGGAGGGAAAGAGACGGCAGACGACGGGGGGGCGGACTGGTGCCACAAGGTGGTTCTTCTAGAACATATTTTTTTCTGGAAGCTTGGGCCCACTGAGACTACCTTATTCCATAATCACTTAGAGTTGATTAGATGTGGCTACCTTATTCGAGTGCTACTTTTCCCAATTGAAGCACTAGAAAGAATGTCAAGCAAGCAGGAGATGTGTCTCTTTCCGGAAATGTCTAGTGCTAGCTTCCAAGTTCATTCTCTCTTTCTAGAAAACCAGTCAAGCAGGAGTTCTCCAAATTCTCAATCCGCCCATGTTTCTAGTGCGGTCCAGGTGGTGGCTTCAAAAGGCCAACCTGGACTTTTTTCTCTGCTTCCTAGCCGGAATGAGCAGGTGTGATAATAAGAGGGACACAATTTCTCAACAAAAAATCTAGAACCAAATTCTGGTGTTCCTTCTTGTTTTTTTTTTCCCCCACAAAGTGGTGATATCTTGAGGGGTTCTCAAGGTACTTTTGGTGTGGCTTAGGATCCGGGACAAACTCCAGTGCTACCTTCCATTTCCATTCTTCATTCAGGGATCCGAATCCTTCTATAAATCCTCCGGACGCCGGACCGGGAAAACGGATCCGGTGGTTGAAAAGAACGATGGTCGAAAAGAACGGACAAGGAATCGACCCTGAGAGTTATATCTTGCAGGGTTCTCATCAAGGTACTGTTTGGGGTGGCTTAGGATGGACTAAAACCCGGTGGTTGACTTCTTTAAGAGGAGCCCCTGGGTTAAAGTCTCCTGAGTAATCGAGCGGAATCCTGAGCTCTGCTTGTCGGGGAGTTGTGCTAAGTGGGAAACATGTGGGCGGTAGTTGGGCTTGTCTCAGAACAGGAATCGGGGCCCCAAAATGGTTATTGCTTTTGGTCTCCCTTTGACACCTAGTAACAGGGGTTCCCCCAAAACCAGGCACACCCGGTCGAGATGGGAGAGGCGGTCTTTGATCAGTGCCACAAGTCAAAAAAACAAGCCTACTAGGAGTCTACTTTATTTGGGGGAAGAGGTGGGCTGAACCGGCTGAAACCGCACTGGGTAAGTGAAGGTTTCCCTTGGCCATATTTTTTGCTCATCCCTCAGTTCATGTTGTAAGGCTCCGGGAGGTTGGGGCGTCCGGCTGGGTTCTGAAGCCCCCGTGCTGTTCCCTTCCCTTGGCTTCCCCAGGCATCCGCCACGCGGTACCTGAGCGCGGCGCTCAAAGGGGCGAGCCTCAAAATGGGTGGGTGGTGTGACGTTTACCTTTCCACCAATCGGTGGTTATTACTTTCCAGCTACTACTAGTACCTTTACAGGTGTCCACTACCTTAACCATTAAAAGACCTTTCCAGCTACTACCAGTACCATGTAAAAAGAGCGCGCAGAAATCGGTTTTAGTCAGTGCTCGTGGTCGTTGAGCCCCCTGGCAAGCGCGAGACAGTGGTAAGCAGCCAGCGTGCGAAAAGCAAACGGCAAAACGGGCGGGAGGCCAACCAAGGAGCAGCCAAATCAAGCACTGCCATGGCGGCAAAACCCAGCGATGCCAGCTCATGGATTTGTTTGAATCCATGGTGGAAGCACTTTGTTTAAAGACTCATCATGCTTTCCTCGACGTAGCAATCGCTTCAAAGCCATCGACATGGAAACCCTTAAGGTGGTCCTTGGGACCACTTTTGAGCTGGGCCTGTTCGATTGCGGCCCTCCAATTTTACTTACTTCTGGTTGGTTTCCATTTGAAGCTGTTTTTTGTGAAGGGACCAACTTGTTTTGACACGCGGCCAAGGTTTACCTTTCACCTCTACGGACCATACCGACCATCCACCTTGCCTGCCTCACTCGCGCGCATTCTCTTTCAATCCCGCACCTGCCTGAAGAAAACGCCAGAGTTCCTAAAGCCTAAAGGCTTGTTCTTTCTACATGGTTGTTGTTGGGAACCATTTTACATTTGTGCTTATTGTGGTGCAGTGGGAAACCCCCACTTACTGTAACTGCTAAAATTGATTTTTTTGCTCCCCTTCCAAGGTCAATCAAGTCTAAGCCATTCGCTTGGAAGGGAGACCGTAGAAGCAACATGCAAGCAAGGCCTAAACACGCAGCATCACGTCCCACCCCAAATATTGCCACCACCTAAGGTCGAAGCGTATTCCAAAAAGGAGCCCCTACGTGAACGGCTGGCTGTCTTTGCTTTCGGTTTAAGCAACCGGTACATCAGTATGTGCATGTACACGCATTTTACTGCTTGAATCGTGATTGATTCATTGACACGCTTGATCTGAACAAATACGATCAGTTTTCTCCCAAAAATAAGCTCAGGTGATATCCCCAACAGCATGCGGTGCTCTTTTTAGTGCTCGCACCACCCCGAAGCCCTCGCAGAACCTCGTGGAACCCTCGTGGAACCCTCGTGGAACCATGGTGGAACCCTGGTGGAACCCTGGTGGAACCCTGGTGGAACCGTCGTGGAACCTTACCTCCGGGCCGCCCCGGACCACCCCACCAGAGCCTACCTGGGCTGAGACCCCAAAGATTTCAGCTGTTGGGGAAAAACGTCCAAACAAACAAAACAAAAAGGTGAGTAGAGCGGTTTTTCCTATTTTGCCGCCCCATGCGGAGAGGTCCGAAGATGGCGGCCCTGACTTAGGTCATTCTCACGGCGACCCCAAGAAGGCGTTGAAGATGATGGAGGCGCGGGGGCGGCAGCAGAACTGGGCTGGGGCTATCAACGTTTGGTGCGGGGAAGGTTTTTTTGTGTTTCCCCCCCTTTTTCAGGGGGTCCTCATTGTTTTTAAAATTTATTTCGGGGTGGGTTTCACACCTGGGGCGGGGTACACAGCGGCTCCTGGGCCAAGTTGTTTGAGTTTCACACTGGTGGGGCGATGTTTCAAGGGGAGATAGAAGCAGCGCCGGGGGATGTTGCGAATGCATGTTGTCCAGCCTTTTGGACTGGAGCCTCCAAACAAGGAACAACTAGAAATGAGGTTCTTTCTTCTGGCAGGTCGGGTATGCAAGACCTGCGTGTAAATCAACCTGTTTCAGAGATATTTTCAGCCAACGCACTCTATCAGGCAACACTTGGCTTTGGGGCCCGGGGCTGTAGTCGAGGAAATCAAATGAGAGCGGCAACCCTCAAACATGGTTGCTGGAAATAAAAGCCTGATTTAAATGCTGTCCACTACAGGGTCCCCAATAGAGATTCACTGCCAAATCATCATCTACTCCACTCAAGGGGATGACACTAGGTACGCTCACCGAACCAAATCCGCGCAAGAAAGTTGGGTTGTGCTCACTCAAACCTGATGCCAATTTAGGCTGGAATATCACGCAGTTTAGAATCAGCTTGGTCGCGCCACAGGTCTATGCGTTTGGGCGCTACTCAATTGGAGGTAATCCGGTTAATGCAACCTTCCGCGTGCATATGTCTATTGGACACAACATCCAAGATGCCTCGCAGCTTTGCACATCTCTCCGTTTTTGGGGAAAGATGCGGCGTCTAAGAAGCCTCCAACGTTGTGATGCCTGTTTTGTGGCAGGACCCAAGAAACCGTCCTGTCAAGTGGAGGAACCTCCCTTCTGGATCAGAGCCCTTTGACTTGGTTCACTTTTGCGTTTCGGTTGAGCACGTTGGATTTCCCTCCTGCGCCAAGCGCCAACAGTTGCCGAGTTTTAAGATTATCTTAGTGGCGTCTAAATCGGCGACCTGCTTGGACCTCCGGCCAATTTCCCGGGTGGGAACGCTGGTGGTCCGACCGTGTGACTTATCGTTCTTACCCCCTACTCCAGATACCCACTTTTTCCAGGGTATTTTTTGAAAAAAACCCTGGGTTTCCGTGGTAAGTACCTCCTTTTTTAGTAGAGGGCCGACATCATACCCCGAAAAAGTGGGTATTTGGGTGCAGGTCTAGGGGTTCATTCCCCATTCTTTTCAACATTCGTTCTTTTCAAAAACCGGATCGCTGTTTCCCCTGAGGTCCTGATGCTTTTCTGGAAAGATTCGGATACTCTAGGGGAAAGCACACATTTTTTGGGCTTCAGTCGAGGGCGCAAAAGCTGCGGTCGACACCTCGATCCGGCGCGCACCACGCGCTATTCGCGCCGCGCGCGAATAAGGCGACCACAGAGTGGCGGAGCTCCTACTTCACCAGGCGTTCGGGTGGCGGTTTGTGGAATCCAAGCCTCCAAGTAGGACGTAGGTCCGCAAAACGCGTTTCACGCGTTTCAATAAGGACCAAACCGCCAGGGACCCTTTTTTTTGCCACCTTTTGTGGAAAATTGTTCGACCCCCTCGTAGTGAAGGATTCATTTTTAAAGGGGTCGCCAATTTTTGCACGAAAAATGCCAAAAAGACCCCCCGAACCAAACCCTTGTGTTTTTCTGTCTGCTTTTGGGGAGGGGAGTTGGATGCAAAGATTTGCTGAACAATTGAGTTTCCTATGATTGACGATAAGGGAACAACGTGCGGCTATGTTTGGTTGCAGGATAACATACCAGGTTCACGAGCATTGGTTTTTGAGAAGACTCTGGAGCTCCCTACGACGCCAATTTGAGCGGCCAGCGTCACATCAAGTTGTCCTCCAGAGGTTCCCTTGTCTTGCCAATCTCTATAGCTCCCAGCACAAGCACACACCTACACAAAGCGACATAGTATCTTCATATCTACTTATGCATGACACTGAGTCATTGTTAAGACAGGTGGCGTTGTTGAATCTTCCAGTCTGATTGCAGGGTGGCACGCAAGAAATGACGTGTTCCCCATTACGAACAGTAACCGTTTTCTGTTGTTCGTCAGTTGTTGGTGATTGCTCTAGGGGTAACTGTGCCATTGTTGCCAGGGATCCTCCAATTTGTTGGAAACCACAAGCAACCAGGTAAAATGGGCCGTTTTTTGAAAAGAGGCTAGCAAATGAGGAATCATGCCCCCCCTAGACGTGTGGGACACCTGCTTGTAATAACATAAATTCCCACTGCCATGCGTACTTCCCCTCGAATTGCCATCTGGCGCTTTTCGTTGGAACTTCGGACTGCCAGGCCTCTTTCTGATAATGACATGGCCGAGGCCTGGCCGGGGGGCGGTGGGGTTTGGGAGGTGTGGCTTTGCGTACTGAGCCAAAAAAATTGGGAGCGGTGTTGGGATGGCAGTTTGATTACCCTCCTGCTGACGGGGAGTGCCTCCAAGTTGGCAAATCGATCCCTCCCAGAGGTGATCTATCTTAGCGAGACGAAGTCTGAAATGCAGCGCGCCACGGCGAGGGGCATATCACTGCCCAACCCGAATCAAGACAACCATTTCGAAGCTCTGTTTGGTTGCGGTCATTCAGCAGAAGCCACGTGTCAGGTTTGGCCGGGCGAAAAACCATGTTCTGCTGCCCTGACCATTTCTTTTTCTCCGAAGTTTGCCCCGTCCGAGCGCCCGCGATCCATGTTGGGCTGAGGACCTCAAGCTGGGCTTGGTGTACTTTGCGGCGCGCGACAAGGCGAGCCGCGGTTGAAGGGCCGAGGGATCGGAAGGCGGGCCCCGGAAATGTCCACATGCATCCACAGCACCTGGCACCGGAAGGGGCGCGCATGGCGAGGTCATCAACAACAGCAATTTAGACTTGAACTGTGCTCGGCACATGGTGAATGAAGGCTATCTCGCACCACGTAAGGAAAATGTTAACGACACCAAGGTTTGTTTGTTTTTACCGGGGACGAATCCTGCGCCACCTAACTTGGTGGCGAAGCCAGCCATCCGGTTCCTTAGCCTGTTAGCTTTCTAGTGTTTCGTGGCAGTTTCCATTTAACCCACTAAAAGTTAGTGACTTTTAGCGGGGGATCTGAAAGCGGTCAGCCCAGCCAAGAAACCCATGGGTTGACATGTGTCGTGTCTTGGAGTTTTTACTGGCAAACTTTCATTTGCTTGAGACTATATATATATATATACACATATATATAAATAAATATATATATATATATGTATTGTAATTATTTTCATCTCTTGGTTTCCAATCAGAAGCTATCACTACTGGACGTATATTTTTCCTTTTTTCCAGGGGGCTTCAGCAAATTTCCCGGGACTCAAACGCGGCGGAAGCGGAGGCCCTGAGGCCGGTGCTGGTCTTCCGCGCCTCCCGGATCCCGGCGGCCTGGCGCGGGGGCTCGGAGAGGAGTTGCGCCGGAGCGGCCCCGGAGAACGGGGGAGGGCGGAAGGGGGGGAAGAGGGGAGGGGGGGAAGAGGGGAGGGGGGAAGAGGGGAGGGTGGGAAGAGGGGAGGGTGGGAAGGGGGAAGGGGGGGGGGCTCGTTTTTGTTTTTGTTTTACGCCAGGGGTAGACGAAAAACCATCCAGAAATACGCGTGATATTGAGCTTAGTCAAGGGGCTGCGTTGCGAACTCACGCGTCATGCGATTCCTTGAGCTGTGCGCTGACGGCTCGGGTGGTGCGCAGAGCGCAGAGCAGTGGATGTGGCAGGCGCTCGCGTCTTTGTGCTGGAGAAGGTCATGGCTAGACAGAGGCGGCAGGCGATGCCACTGGTCAGACGATGCCACGTACAAAGCGAACTCTACCGAGTGGCAGCTTACCATCGCCAGTTGTCCTGTGCACAGGCTGACGCCAGGCTTGTGGCACGCAACACCGGGATCGCCTCTGAATGGGATGTGGAACTCCGAAAAGTGAACGGTCTCCATTCAGTTTGCCTTCAAAAACCTAAAAAAAGGGTCCCTTTGGGGCCCATTTTTTTCATTTCACCTGGGTGATTTGTGTCAATTCACCGCAAAGGGGGTTAAAGCTGCCTGGATTTTTGGGACGAGCAAATGAGCAGGGATTGCGGACTTGACTGGAAATCAACATGCAAACGCTCCAGTCTGTGAGGGTTCCAAGCACCAGCCAGGTGTCTGATTGCCGCTACTACTGTGGATCGCCGAAATCCTGCACCACTTAAGAAAATATGAATGATGCTTTCCAGCCTGTAAATACCAACAACGGTTTCAACCATGGCTTCAAAGTGGTGCGAAATGGATTTCGTCCATCTGGTTGATCCTCCCCCTGTAAATGCCAAAGAACGGATTTCGTCCATCCACAGTATCCCTGGTTGATAAATCCTTCTATTTGCTTGAGATGTTCTTTTGTTGTCCCTTGTTGGTCTTAAAGAGATTTTTTTTCACTACTGGACATCATCTCTCTTTTTTTTCCCCTTGTTTTCCCTTCTTTTTTTTTGGGGGGGGGGTCGTTTTCAGGGGGCCAAAGCAACTGGAAGTGACCCCGCGGAGGATTTCCGAAGGCCCCCGGAGAAAAGCCGCCGCGGCCTGCGGGGCCCAGGCACCGCGAGCGCCGCTACGACCAGGTGATTCGGGCCCTGGGGCCCGGAAGGCTCCGGGGGAAATCGTCACGAAAGGGGCCCCCGCCTGCGAGGAATCCCACGACTCGTGGTATAGGTATAGAAACATTAATATGATGCATATATACATATAACATATATATGTACATATATATATATATACATCTATAAACAATATATATATATATATATATTTACATCAATAAACAACATATATACATATATATATATATTAGACACATGTTATGTATGTGTATACATATATATATACTTATATGCAAACATACATGTATAGATTCTTGTGGTGTTTTACACATGCATACAGTATGACTATATTGACACCTACAGATGCCATGTATATATATATATATATATACATACACGCATTTATATTTATACATACGCCGTTGTGTTCGCATGCTTCGAGCAACGAGTAAGACAGGCATATTTGTCACTCATGTGTGACTGGCAGCATGGTGCCTGCATTTGTTGCATGACTCCTTGTGGCTCCACCCGAAAAGAGGGGACATCAGCGTGCACATGGCGGGGTGCCGGGAAAGCAATGTTACGGGAGGTCAGCTTTGATCCAAGACGGAGGTATGTCGTGGGGTAGTTCTTTGGAAAGCCAGTGCAGCATCTCGTGAGCCGATGTTGGCCACCAGAAAGGTTGTGAAAGGCGAGTGGTAAGAGAGGGACCGACCGCATATTTGAGCAACGAGCGGGAACTTGAAGGCAGCTTGGGTGGTTTCAGTGTGTCCCTATTTGGTTTCTAGAAGGTTCGATTCCTCTGAAGCAATCCAAACTGGAGAAGCTGACAACATGTTTCCCTATGGACAGCTTTCAATACCAGTTGGTCCGGCCACGTTTAATTTTTTTGTGGTGTTACAAGTGAAACATGGGGTGCTTTTTGTTGAGTTGGTTCTATGCCCTGTTTTTGGGGTTGGCGGAAAGGCAAGCCGAAATTCCTTGTTTTTTTTGCACCTCCAAACTGTTCCCCCACTGCAATGGCTGCCCAAGACGGCACCGAAATCCTGTGCAAACGGCCCAGTCGAGGGAAGACAACACGGTCCCCTGCATTTGCCGGTTTTCAAGAAACGCCACCCACCTAGCGCTCTTAAGAAGGAACGATGTTCCACACGAGCCGCGCGTCGCCAGTTTCAAGAAGCCACTGACCGGCCGCTCGAACAACGCGCGTAGCGCGGCGGTTTTCTTTCAGCTTGACGCCCGAGGTTCTGGTCTTTTGCATGGAGTGCCGGCCTCAGCGGTGCTCAGCTGCAACCGAGCCGGCGGCCTGGGACAACCAATCCCTTCGGACGGTTTTTGGTTGGAGGGGGCCATTTGAACCAACGAACCCATCAAGAGTGACTCCTCCTCCTTAACATGCCGTTTCTGCATGGTTCATCCTCAAACCAGTACCAACACTGACCAGAGTCACAAAAGCAAAGTCCAGACACAAACAATCACAAGCTGACTTGCCGGAAACCCCAGCTTTCGACGGATGTTTTGCAAGTGACCTCCTTGAACTCACCAGAGGGACATCAAAACAGCATCAGTCAGGCTTAGACCTGACAATTAGTCTATGGTTCAATTGGGAGGGACGTGGGGGAGTCACTAAGTTTCCCACAAAAACCAGGGGACTCACAAATTGTTCCACGTGTGGGAGGAATTTGTAAGTTTGACCATTCGTTGATGTGTTGCAGTCGAAGCCCGAAACAGACCGACAAGAGAGCTTGCAGTTGGCGCACTTGCTCTCCAGGGACTCCGACGAGACCAGAAACCCTTTTCGCAAACTCAAGGGCTTCCATCGCGTGGTCTATATTCCCTGGCGACATCTGTTCGGCTTTGGTGTTTCGTTCGGGACTCAGTCAAAATGGTTGGACCTGAGAGCCATGCAAGTGATGTGCACCGAAAGGACAAAACTTGGCAGAGCCGTCGTACCCCACAAATGTGCAGCTTCTATTTTTCCCTTCACAACTTCACCCCCCCAACAGGGTACCCTCCAAACAGGGTAAAACCTCTGTTTTTTGGTACCCTGTGTTGTGCAGGTACCCCCTGTTGTGCAGGTTTCCTTTGCGAAGGCAGAAAGCTCTTGCGGCCGTGTGTTTCTTGGCCCAAAGCGAGGTATTTCCTTCGCTACATGGCTGCTGCGGCCTCAGGGTCCAACCCAAAACCTGCCTTTTGGACCTCGATCCCGTGTTTTCCAAGCTGCGCCCAACGACCAAGTGGGGGGTCAAGAATTGCAGGGCCTGACTGGTGGATGTGGGCAAGTGAAATCTGCTGGATGTGAGTGAGTGACCGCATTGCCAGGCTTTTGAACCTTCGTCGGGCCAAGCAATCGGAGAGGAATTGGGTGAAGCCTATCTGCAAAAAATTGGATGACTTTCCTGTGCAGAGAGGCCATCTTATTCAGGAACAAAGGCCTTCCTTTCATTCAGACGATTCCACCTGAATGCTGAAAGAAAGAGATGAACCCTGTCAAAAGTCATGAGTCCGGCAGGATGGTTCCCTTTTGGGCGCATTCTGAATGTGCTGGGAGAGCACGGTACCCTCAAGCAACATGATGGACATTTGGGTGTGCGTTTTTGGGAGTACCCTTTGCAAAGGTTAATGAACATGATGCAGAACTTACAGCTTCCACTGGTACCGTCCCCTTCTTCGCAGAAAAAGATGCGTGAAAGCGCGGAGGCGGGAGGTTTCATCTTCTTGCTTGTTCTTGTCACACTATGGGGATGACACACACACACACAACTTGCCTGGTGAGGAGTTTAGGCAAATTATCTTGGAAGTCCTTTGCGTATTTCAGGCCGGTGACCACCCGCGCCATCTTTCCGGCATACATTGGGGTCTCGGACTCGGACCCATTGGCCTAGGTCCCGGGGAAGATTGAGAGCATCAACGTGGTCATTGATCTGAAGGAGCGCCATCCGTGGACCAATCCACTCGGCCAACGGGAAGTTTTCAGCAAGAGGCATAGCTTTTTGCCACGAGAGGGGTTTCTGGGTTGTATTGAGGGAGCGGCAAGCGGCATATCTCAGAGAGATTGGTGCATGAAATGAAGGAAATGTGGAAGGTATACTTTGTACAGACAGCAGGTCTGTTGGAACATTGCCAAGAAAGATGTGGAAATGCAAGTGAAACTTTCACAGGAGAGGCGGGTTTTCATATGAACGCGAACAGACATGGTGGAAAGATAAACAAGCGAACGTGCATACAGGTCGGCACAGAAGAGCAAGCCTTGCAAAACACACGGTGCTTATTGGATTTGCCAAACAAGGCACCAAATGGAGGTGGAAGGATCGAGTGAAGAAGCTTCCACATTCGAGGCTTGTGTTGACATATCCTGTCACCAATAGTGCTTTCTCCAGGGTTTTGCGCGTGCAAAACCGCAAAGACGTGTTTGGCTAAGCTGCTTCGGCCACCATAAAAGCCGGAGGGAGATTTGCAACCATGGTTTCAAGCCAGGGCGTGGCCGCCTTGGCTTGGAGTCAAACATGGAATTCTGAGATCTTGCAAAGCTAGTGCCGTACTGGGCTCCACTTGGCCCCCAGCCGTCCGCTTCAACTTGGCTTTGCAGGCTTTTAGGGTTTAGTGGTAGTTTCCATTTAACCCGCTAAAAGTTAGTCACTTTTTAGCAGGGATCTGAAAACGGGCAGCTCAGTCCAGATTCCTGAACCTGGCTAGAAGGGAATCGATCAATGGTGATTGTGCTTCTCCCCTTCCCCCGGGTGTTTCTCTCTTCTCGTCCATGTCAGGCAGCCTTTTGGGGTGCGCTTTAAAGGAACAACACAAGGACACCCACCTTTTGTTTTTTCCTGGGGGGGGTCCTTGAAAAAAAATGCGAAAGACGCAAACCATTGGCTTCCCTTCTGATTCCCATTGATTCGTTTGATTCCCTTCGGTTTCCTTTGATTTCCAAACTTCGGATCCGATCGAGCGCACCTGGCATCGAACCGGAGAGGACTTGGCCATGTCTCAGATTCCCATCGGGGTGCTTCGCGAGGTTCACAGGACGGGCGGCTTCGTGATCCAGCGGGCCCTTGTAAGGCAGCCTTAATGTTGACCCCGTATCAATCAACCCCAGTCTATTTATACGGGGGTGGGGGTGTTCCCCTGCAAAAGTGGTCTGATTCCTCACTAAACTCCGGGAACACGGTTGTTACAGAATATGCGGTCAACGTTACCCATGTTGCATTCCATGGAAGCGGACAGCCCCCGGAAAATAGTCCCGAAAAGAGGCCTTTGAGGTCCCCTGAAAAGCACCCGTACCTTCGGGTAAAAAACCACATGGCCCTGAAAGTGGTGCTGTACTCCATGCAACACTTGTCCAACATGCTTTGACCCTGTGAACTCCACCCTTGAAACTGCTCTAGGGATAATTGAAGGAACCACCACGGCTTGCCCCACTCAAGGGTTTGGACCAGTACTGCGTTTATGGTGTGGTTCACAAGTCCAGGGCTGTCTGCTGAGGGCATCCAGGTGCAGTTTGTGTCAAAGACTCGCCTTTGTGCGGGCCCATGGCAGGTTACTCTAAACCCGTTGGGAGCTTCAACGGCTAGATGATCACACTATTTACATTGAGCGGTCATTGCGGGCCCGCTCGGAAGGTACGCTTGCATCGGCAACATGCCTAGTATCCTGCAGATGGCTCAAGTGGGGAATTTTCCGGTATCTCATGATTTTACTGCGTTTCTTGCAAGCCTTTAATGCCAGTCTTTGACTTGTAGGAACTGTGAAAAGGTGCGTACGCGCCGCTTGCAAGAATGGATATGATGCTTTGCCAGAGATTTGTTTTCCCTTGTAGCATCTCAGTACTACGGACTGCCCGAAGTTTGAAGGACCCAATTTTGCCACCGAAGCTTCCGGCCCTGCCAGGAGCATGGGGATGTACTACGTGGGCCGCACGTGGCGCGTTTGATTTGTACCGTGCCAACCGCGCGTCCGAACACCTGAGGAACGCCAACGGGCTGTTGCTGGAAGTTCCGCCCTGCAATTTGTGGCGTGAAAGGCACCGTTACGACCATGGCTTAACCGGCCCATTACCCTGGTTGATATAGTCATCATGATGGTTATAACCATGATGCTTACAACCATGATCGTGCTCATGATATTGTAACCATGATCGTTAACCACCAAGTTATACCCTGTTATAACCATGATGTTGATCTAGTCATCATCCCCTTTACGTGGGAATTGTGCCATCTACTTTTTACCTTGGTGTAGATATTCTTTGCGGCTGTGGATCATCTCGCGAAGTTTCTCCAGGCTCTCTGAACGGCCATGAAACCCCCCATCTCCTTTCGACCAAAAAATCTCAAGCTCTTTTGACCGCATGGCTGGACATGGATATGAAGTTGCTTGATTGAAAGCTCACGCGGCAACCCTCCCCCCCCCGCCCCCCCGCCATTTCAACGTGCCCCACGTGAGCGCGACCATAAAGCCTTCACAATGCTCATCCCTAGTTGCAGGTTTTGGATGTATAGAATTTGCAGATGGTTTTGAAGGTTTGTTGTTTGTTTTGTAAAGGGACACCAATAGGGAAAATATATCCCACGGTCTGCCCTGGCCAGGGCGAATCTTCCGCTTCTACATTTGCAACATGCGTGGGGCCCGGACAAAAAAGGTGCTCATCAAAGCATTCTGGTGGGTCGGGTGGGGAGAGTGTAACCCAGCGGAAAAGTCTCTCTCCCTTTTACGGGGATTCAGGCGATGACTGAAAGTAGTCGTGCCACGTGCCTGATCTTCCAATAAGCAGAAACAACATCGCCCCGATCAGTTGGTACCCGGTCCACTAACATGGAACCCACCACAGGGTCATTTTAAAAGGCCAGTAGTCCAAACTAGGACCCCGTGACGTCAGGTTCCATGGCATCATTCGGATGGGAGGGCAATGTTTGTAGGTCATCCCCTTGTTTGCCCCCGGTTGTCTTTGGACTCCAGTCAGGTTCCATAGTCGGTGGGATGGTACATACCTTCAAGTCTTGAATTGAAGAACTGGATCTGTGTGCCGTGTTGCTCAGTTTGCTTACCAAAATGCAACTCCAGCGGACCTCCCTGCTTTCTGCAAGTTGCATATTCTGGGGCTTCTGTTTCTGGTAGGCCACAAGCAACCAAACAAGAGATTGTGGTTCTACTTGTATTTGACTAGGTCCCCCAGCTAGGTGCCCTTTTACAAACTTTTTTGGGGGAGGGTTCCCCTAAAATAGACTACGGAAAAAAGTTGGTACCCTTATTCTAACCTCTCTACTGGAGGACCCAGTTGAACATCCATCATTGATGTTGGAAGTCCTGGGCAGTTTGACACAGCCTACGTATTTTGTCATTGACACCTTTCGTCACATGACGGTCATCTAGCCATCGAGACCCTTCAGGCGGACCCACGCTTCCAGCATTTTGAGACACAACAGAAAGGCGAGGAAAGCCGCAAGCCGCAGGTGAATGCGTCGTGGTCCCTTGATCCCTTGGCTAAAAGCGAACTACAACTACTCAGTGCCTGAGTTCATGGACCTTAGTCACTTTGGGAAGATCATTTTAGAGGTCAACACAAAGTTCGACATTCTTGGAGCCGGTCCACTCGATCGGAAGTGAGGCAAAACTCAGGCCAGCGCAAAGCGACGTGAACTCTCGACAGTGTTGTCTTCTTTCCTTCCCACATGAAACGAAAGACATGCCACACTGCCATATGCCATTTGCAAACAAGTTTGTGGTGAGTTGAGTTTGGGGTATAACGAGCCGGCCATGGCGAAGTACCCTTAGTCGCAGATTCCTTCATATGAAGCTTGGTGAAGGTTTTTTGCCGCATGCCATCCGTCTTTGAAGGGTTTTGTGACCATGGGACCATGGGGCTTGTCAACTCTGCCCACTTCAGCTGGCCCGGAAACCAAAGATGTGCCTTGTTTGAGGCCGAGGTTCCTCGGGACGTTGGTGCCGTTGGCCAAAAAGGCCGGGAGCTCGTGCCCAGCCATTTCGGGGAGGCGAGCGAAGTCCCAGCTGCTGGTACTGGGGTAAGTCTAAGACACATTTCGGGGATGCTTCTATTGCTCACTTTGGGGCGGTTCATCACCTTTTGGGCCGATGACTGAGTTTCTCTTTGGGCGATGTTTGAATGGGACAGATATGGAGGGGTGCTGGCATTTCTCTCAGGCGACCAATATGACATAGCCTGACTCCAAACATGCCCCGCTGCAGTGAGGCAGCGCCTCCACACCCAAGCATTTGCAAGTGGTGATAGTCCGACGACGGGGGCAAAGCGATCTTGGCGTGCTGCTTGCGCCCATTCTCATTTTTTCTGCGTCACTTGCGCAGATTCACTTAATATTGCAAGTAAGTTGGTAGTTGCACGGTTTCTTACCCTCCCACCAACCAACATGGAAGTGCACAAAGCCCCTTTCTACAGTCTGTGCACTTGCATGTTAGTCGGGAGGCTAGTTCCCTTCGGTGTTTGCTTCATATTTTGGCACCCCATGTTTAGTCGTAGCCCCAAAGAGTGAACCTTTCTTTTTTGTTTAGTTGGTCCATGTCAAGGTTGTAGCCCCAAAGTCCCCAAAGGGTTAGTTGGTCCATGTGTTAGTTGTAGCCCCAAAGGGTCAACTTTTTTTTTCTTCTCTTTTTTTCTCTGGGCCCTTTCACCAACTGAGCCTTTTGCCTTTGCTTTGCTCCAGTCCATCAGGCTACCAGGTCGCGGATCGCGGATCGCCGGTCGCTCGCCAGGTCCTGACGGAGCGCCAGCGGCAGAAGCTAGTCTTTGTGTGCAGGCCCGGAAGGATATTTTGGGGAGAGACTTGGCTGTGGTGGTCACAAAAGTCGGGTAACCCCAACATGGCTTAAGCCCTGGTAAATGGAACCAAAGACTAAAACTTGCGGTCCAATTCCTGGTGGTTTAATTTTGATCCACACCCACTTGGTTTTTGGGCCAAGGAACTTGAAATGGGGGTTGATCAATATTCCTCTCCCAAATGACCATGGGCATTTTTCCAATTTCCTGGGAGATATCATCTTCTTGGTGGTTTTCCTTTGCATGGTCATGCCATGTAAAGGACCTTTTGATCAATCCCCAAACTTGAAAATGGGAAAGTGCTCCACAACCATGAATGTGGGGCAAATTAGAAGCGAAAGCCCATCACAGGATCCTTAAACTATTATAGTAACTCGTTGGGACGTGTGCCATGGACGCTTAGCCCGGTTTGCAGTCAAGAACCCCAAAAAGCCATAGCCTAGACAAAGGTGGCCACGCGGTCCATCAGAATAAGCTGCCCTGGTAGCCTTGAGTGTCCATCGTAAGGGGCGCTTCGGCGGCTGGGTCTCAAACGTTCAGGGTGTTTCATTCACCCTTCCAACAAAGAATAAGACTTGTTGCATTTGAAATTATGAAGCATCTTTATATAATCATTTGTTTTGTTTGTATAAGCGAGCGTACGAGTTTCTTTAGAACTTTCTAATTTCAATATGTCGTTTTAGTGGTCGACGGCAAAGAGGACCAGGCGGCGATGGCAGCCCGAGAAGCCGCGCTTCGGACAACTTCCTGACAGGTCGCGGACAACCCTGTGCCCTCTGCCTTAGCTACAGCGTTGTGGGCGGCTCTGAAGCAGCTGAGCTGTGTGGAAGCACGTCTCAGAGGAGGATTCGGCACCCTTCCGTTCGTTGGGATCGCCACTCATTCCTGGGCCGGTGGCGCAATCCCATTTTCCTGCAAAGCGCGCCCAAACACATTTTGTGTATTTCTTTGCCATGGTCGCTGGGCAACTGCAGTTGTGCCAGGCCTGGAATTCTGCTCCATCGGCCACCCTCCACACCAGTCCCTTAAAGTCGAGGAGTTGCGCCCGTTGAGGATGTGCTTCCGCATGATGTTTGCCAACAATATCCGAACGACAAGTCGGAAGTTGCGAAATCTGAGCTTGTGACCCAATTCTCGTTCGGATTGGCTTCGGTGCATCCTCAGTTTCAGTCCACATGTATATTTTTCTTCGCACCACTAGCCCCTGCCACCAAAAACCATAGGTCCAAACAGCTGAGAGGAGACGCCTACGAGCTGAGTGTCCTGGGTGGGTGGGTTCCACTGGAAACTATGGGGTCTCTGTCCAGATAGGCTCTGTTGGGGCGTTTCAGGATGGTTCCAGAGAGTTACAGGAGGTAAACCCAAAAGGAAAGAGGGTTTACCCTCCCACCAATTAACAGCCGGACCCGTTCGTTCGGCACCCGGTCACTTTCAAAGTTGAAGATGGTCCAAACCAGGTTCCCGATTCCCTTTTACGTCGATTGGTTCCATGTGAAAAGGGTGCGGGGGAAGCATTCCGAGAGGTCGAATCGCGTGCCGTGCCAGGCCGGAAGACATCACCCGAGATATCGCCGAAGCGCCGGGAGACCCGGATGGAGAGATCGGGCGCTTTGCCAGGTCAGTGTCTTCAGATAGATGGGGTTCCACTGGCTAAAAGATGTGCTTTATACACATAGAGACCATTTATCAGGGAAACCCATCCATTTTACCAGAAGGACACCTATGCCGTGTTTATTGTGAAGACCATTCTTGACTGTTCCGTTATCAAAGTCATGCCTTGGATGATGTCGGTGGTTTTGTGTTAACAAAAAAGTCTTATGACTCACGCGGGAGAAATGGGTCAAGCCCAGGAATGATCAGGTTGGCTCCAGTTGTTCGGATTGGCTGTGTAGAGATCGGTGTTCTCACCTGTCAGTTGTACGCCGACCTCGCAACCATTTGGCGTTTCTCAAAAATATCCTCCCCGCCAACGTGGAACCCACCACAGGGGCTGGGCTTCGGAGCTTTGGATTTCAGATTTCAAGGGCCCACGAAGTGGTCGCCTTTTTAGTTCTCAACAACTTTCTTTTGGGGGGGGGAGTTCGCTGCTACTGTTGTTGTCATTTTGGTTCTCAAAGCCTTTTGCGTTGTTGTTAAGCTTCTTTCTCAGTGGTTGGTTTCCCTTTCGCCATTTGAAGGAACATTTTGAGGATGTCACTTGAATGGAGCCACTTTGCAGGGGCCAACATGGGCACATAAGCACATGACCTTGTGACCTCGCAGCTTTTGTTTTTTCGGTTTGCGAACTAATTTCATGATGAAGGTTCCTGCTCCGGAACCCAATGACCTTCAAAAAACGACACGCCCACACGGTTGAAAGCTAGGCTTTGAGCTTTGTGTGACTGATGGGAACCAATCACTTTGGTATCACAGAGAGAATGGGGCCCGCTCCACCATGATGAACGAGGAAGAAACATGTATTTCACGATTTTTGGAGTCTGAGCCAGTTTGCGCAACACCAGTATCAAGACGAGTGGGGAGTTAGCTGTAGAATGGTTGGATGGCGGGCGTAAGTCCACATTTGCGGGTTCATCAATATTCCTGGCCCCTAAATGACCATGAGTGTAAGCAAAAGTCACTTCAACCAATTCCGATGCCCCTCCGGGGGTGGATTGTGCTAAGTTTTATTCTGCGAAGCAGGCTTGGTTGTCAATGCCAGTTCGGTGTGGCTTTCTTTTTGGGACTTGGCATCCTTTTTTCTAAAAAGGGAAGCCAAAAGGCGGCACGCGCCATGTTTCCAGGCCCCATGTAGTCTTCGTTGAAGGCTGCTCTTTTCGTGTTAGTTAACGAAGAAGCGAGACTGTTGGAAGGAACAAACAAGGGCCTCATGGGAGTTCCCTCCAAGCGGTTACGCCATCACAAGTGTTTTTTGGGGGGTCCCTCCGATGCTGCAGAAGGGAGACCAGCGACACCGGTGGAGTCGCGGCGCGGCGCGGTCGCACAGATTGCCGCGAGGCAATTAGAGGAGGACCTTGGAGGTTCGCGGCCGCAGGAGAAGGCGCGGCCAGTGTCCCTCGGATTTTCGGGTTTGCTTACGGAGATGTGTCTGTGTGTGTGTGTGACCCAAGTGATCACAGGACACTCCCCGGTTCAGATTCCTCAAGTGGCATTTGACCCGGATGGTGGCGGCAAAAGGTCCACGAGCTCACTTGGGGTGCAAAGAGCTCCCAATGGGCACAGCTTCAGGCGGGTTGATACTGCAGTTTTAGAAGTGTTCCACATCCTGCAGACATGAGTCGGCCACATGGGCCGTTTCTGCTGCAACACGCGATTCTGGCGATCAATGAATGGTTTGAAGAGTTTATGACCATCCCCAGGCACAGGAAACCGTGTTTTTGATGGTTAGTTTGACGACAGACTGTTCAAGGAATCGTGAAGTTCTACCTACCCCGGGTAGGCTGCCTTGTTGTGGAAATTTCGGCAAAGCTGACGTGGGCCAAGCGGCCAGAAAGGCGGCAAAGGGAGATAGTCCAAGTCCTCCAACCAAAATCACAGCCCGGGAAGCGACACCCTCCTGAAGCCGACACGACACTTCTCCAGTTGGACTTTAAATTTGGAGGATCAGTTTAGTCAGAACGTCTGGACCTTTTCTTTAATTAATCTACTCCAGTGAGCCGTTCGGAGGGAAAAGGTTACTCTGCAGATTCTGCAGATTCTGCAGATGCAAAAAAGGAACCCACAAAAAAGCAGATTCCATCCGACCAGAACGAGCTCGTGGGGTCCATAATCTGAGAGTGGAAGGTCGCAGAGCCCACAGGACTTTTTCCCGTTCCCCCTGCTGCCGGGGCCATTTGAAACCAGCGAGCCTCGGTCGGGGTCCTCAGATCGGGCAGGGACAGGGGTGAGAAACGAAGTCAGGAAAGGCATTTCTACTGGCGAGCTTCAGGGTCGGCCTTTGTAAATCCTCCAGCAGATTAGAATAAGGGTACCAACGTTTTTCAGGACGTCTATTTTAGTAGGGGAACCCTCCCAAAAAAGTTGGAAACGGTGAGAAAGGGAACCTAGCTGGGGGACGTCGTCTTGCTTGGGGCACATCATTTTCCCCCATTTGTTTCCGCAACACATCCGGCCCTCCAAAGTGACAAGCAAGAAGACGACTCGCACGGCGGTGGGGTGTTTCTGCCCTGAAACAAAGCACCGCGCATGTAGTACGACCGTAGTAAAGGAAGCGTGCTCTCGGGTCCTGCACCAGTTACCCACCCCCTAATAAGGCCGGGGCTGGTCTGGGTGAGAAATTCGAGAGTTTAGTATTGGTTTTGAATTAGCTTATTCTAAAAGTAGTATTGGGACCCGGCGGTCCGGGAAAAATAGTATTTATTAATAGGATCCTTTTATTAAAAGGGGGAAGAGATTACACAAAACCTCGAACTTGGCGAGGAAGCTGACCCTGAGACTTCCTCCATGGTCTGATTTTCCCCCTTTTTGGGTGGGGATTGACCAAAATGAAACGGAATCAGAGACCCCACCATGTAGAGGGGGAGGGGCGTTGCCCCCTGAGGAGGGCGCTGGGAGGGCTCGGGGATGTGGGCTCACAAACTCCACGCGCGGATTTTTCCCCCGTGATCCTGGCTTGCGTTGGGTCTTGGACATGACCGAGCCTATTGGATTCTTTGGGCCCTGGTACTTCCCCTGGGCTTCACGCATGCAATCAAAACCGATTCGGGTAGATGATCCGCTTAGTAAGGGCCAATCCCAGCCACAAATAGCTGCGGACATTCGCCTTCTGAAAGTTCTTGAAGCATGGTTCTAGGTTCACCATCTTACCGGGTTTTGATTGTGGCATCCGGGGCCAAATTTTGCTGGGGGAACGGCCCCGAATCGACTCGGACGGACGGATCAGGTCCCAACGCAAGGAGCCAGTGCCAGGCAGGGGTCGAGGAGACTGGTCCAGGTGTCCCTGCATTTTTCGTTGGTGCATTTTGCCGGATCTTAGGACTGCATAACTGTTTGCCAAATTTGTTTTCTTCCCCCCTATGAAACCCACTAAAAGTTATTCACTTTTAGCAGGGGAGCAGGTGGCGCAACCGAGAATTTTTGCTACGCACCTCAAAGAAGGGAAAAGGGCGAAGCTCCAGAAGCGCCTGTTGGCCTGTCCAGTTCAAAGAGGATCCTCGTGACCGGGGTGATCCTCTGAAGGGAAAGTAGAGGGACCGCCTTTTGTGCCTCACTGAATTCGAACTGAATCGGATTTGTAACAACTCCAATTGTAACAACTTTTGGAGTTGTAACAATTCGAATTCGAACTTTCGGATTTGACTTGTCTTGTCCACAGCGCCGCCGCAAACTTTGCTTGAATTCAACCCGGATTTCTGTGCAAATGTCGCCTACCCTTGGAGTCCTCGGAGTGTTTCTGACATTTTCCCGCTGAACCTGGGGTGCAAGCAGTGGCCGAGTTGCTTGTTTGACAGAGCATGGGAGCGTCTAGTTGTCATACCTTGTCCGTTTTGTTTCCAGAGGTTTCTTTGGGGATCTCCAGCTGCGAACGCCGAAATGAATGGTGAATTGACCCAGAAGCTAGGGGTTTATACCCGCGGGGTTTATACCCGCGGGGTTTATACCCGCGTCTTCACAATTTGGGCTCCTTTGATGAACTCTTTTAGGATGCACCCAAAGGTGAGCGTTCCTGCCCTATGGTTGCCGAGACAGAATAACATGTAGGGCTTTAGGGCTGCTTGCGTTGATATCGGGGACTCCCCACTTAAGTTATAACCCCGGGAAGCAAACACTTACCGCCATGTCCGACGCACATCCCCCCCTTTTCCCAGCCAACCTGCACCGGACGGGAAGTCCTCCAGAAGCCAACGTGGAGCCCACCCAGCGAAGGGCCACCGGAAAAGAGTGGCTCTCTTCGTCAGTTTCAATCCGAGGCAGAAAGCGAATCGACTGCATCTGACCTGTTGGTTTCCCCTCTTTTGGGTCAGCCCAGCCAGCCACCAGATGAAAAGGTCAAACGGGTTCGACCATTGTTAGTGCATTTTTAGTCCTTTATTTCTGGGTCAGCCACCATTTTCACCTGTTTGGTCCATTGGTTTCCCCTAGGTTCAATCCCAAAGGTGGTCCGTTAGTCAAGGCTTCACCTCTTCTTGGTTCCCAGCCATCCGGTTCCTTCGGCATTTGTGTGAAGACGACTTTCCTGTAGGGACCGGGTCCCTGGTGCCAGGAGTGTTTTTTTTTTTTTTTTTTTTTTTTTTTTTTTTTTTTTTTTTTTTTTTTTTTTTTTTTTTTTTTTTTTTTTTTTTTTTTTTTTTTTTTTTCGGGGGGTTTCCGGGAGAAAAAGAAGTCTTCCCACCCACCCAAAGTGCGTCGCCGCTTCCTTCGCGTCCGCGAGCTCTGCGCGCGCCTGCGCGCGCCTGCGCGCGTTCGGAGCGCGAGGCGTGCACAAGCTGCTGACCCCGGAGGGCTTCAAGGGCCGGCTTTGGAACTGGCGGGCCAAGCCCGAGGAGAACCGGAGGCGCGAAAAGGACAGCTCGAACGGGGGAAGGGTATGGGGGTATGGGGGTTTAGGGGGTGTGGGCGTTTTGTGGCATCTGTTCTTTTGTTTGGGTTGCTTTGTGTTTGCATTGAATTGTTACTTGTTGATTGGTTTGTTTTTATGTCTGATGTGTGTGCTTTTTGTTTTGGGTGTGTTCTTGTCATACGTGGCATTGCTTGATGCGTTGTTTCTCGGCTTGCGTGATTGATCTTGTGTTTTCCCTGATTCGTGACATTCGTTTATCATTGTCTCGATTTTCCCCCTTTCTGTGGGTGCAGTGTGTGCGTGTGTGCGTGCGTGCGTGCGTGCGTGCGTGCGTGCGTGCGTGCGTGCGTGCGTGCGTGCGTGCGTGCGTGCGTGCGTGCGTGCGTGCGTGTGCGTGCGTGCGTGCGTGCGTGCGTGCGTGCGTGCGTGCGTGCGTGCGTGCGTGCGTGCGTGCGTGCGTGCGTGGTGGTGCGTGGTGTGTGTGTGTGTGTGTGTCTGCTTGTCTTTGTGTCTGTCTGTCCTGTCCTGTCCGCCTGTCTAGAGTTTTCTTGAGTCATGTCGACAGTGGCTGGGCAGTGGCTTTCGCCTAGTGCAGCTCGGACCAGTGAGCCGAATGGTCTCGCAGTCCAAGTGGGGGAGAATAGAACTGGCCCAGGTTATCATCCTTTTTGCACCCGTCGTTTCGCTTGCTTCTGGCGGGCTGATGCGCTTCTGGGGTTCTGGAACCAGAAGAGGCCCACGTACTCCCAGCTTCCCGCCCAAATTTGTCCACTCTTTCGTCCCTCACTTATCAACTGTCGTGGGCAAACTACAAACAGGACCCAGATGGTCGACCCGCGTGAGACTTGAGTTGCATTTCCCATAGCTTAGGCCGTTGGGCCCTTGGCGTGTTGGAAATGGGGTGGAGTCCGCCGAGTGCTTGTCACCGACCGCTTGTCACCGGGGCGCTTTTGGGTGGAAAAAGCAGCCCGCCGAGCTTGTCACCATTTGTCACCGGTATGTCACCGCCGGGATTCGAGCCCCGGAAGCAAATCGCAGAGACCGGGCTTTGTCATGCGTCTTTGTCGAGTTGAGCTGGTTGAGGCCAGTCCTGTGGCAGGTTTGGAGCTGGGTTTTAGTTCTCTGAGGCATTCATGCCTCCTAGCGGCCAAGCCACCCGGGCTTGCTTAAGCTCCAAAAGAGAGAAGAAGCTGCAAGAGCGCTGCAAACGCGGCACAGAAACATTCCCAGAAGCAACTTGTGCATGGCGCCCATCCCGATCCATCTTGTTGTGTTCATTTAGTTTGCATGGCCTTTCGAACAGCGATTGGCAACCAGAAATCCAGAATCTGCAGTTATCATACTGATGAATTGGGGTCGGTTTTGAAGTCGTGGCTTTGTCAAAAAACCGTGCCCCTTGCATTGGTTGGTCTTTGTTCGGTTCCCTTGAAGACGACCATCCCGCATCCCCAAATCCCGAAAGGGTCCCACCCCATTTGGACTCATTCCCAAGGAAACCAGCAAGCGACGGAAGACCTCTCCGTTGATGGATGCCATTTTTGCAACCCTGCTTGTGGTAGCTTTCCAGCAACGAACATGGACGTGCACAGTCCCCCCGCTGGAAGACTCGTTTTCTTCCATGCGGGCAGTGTAGAGACTGACAGGGGCCATGAAGTAGTGACTCGTGACCACTAGGTGCTGTGAACAACAAAGAAGGGGGCATGACCACACTAGGGAGCCTCTTAAAAAATCGCTTCATGTTGCGGGTTGCTTCTTTCCTTCCACGCACCAAAACTAGGGTTAACATATGCGAGCAAGAGCCAAGACGTATCTGGCAGTCAGTGCCTCATTTAGGCAAACAAACCATAGTGAATTCTCGAGGCTGGTGCTTGAACCCTCTCCATTCTTTTCAACATTGCTTCTTCAAAGCACCACTCCATACTCCCTGCTTTTTAACTTTGCAATTGTGTGCAAAGGATTCCCTTAGGAGACTGTTCCCGGACACCTCGGAGTGAAGAACTAGTCACTAGTCATGGGATTTTTCGGGTGTGTTTCCCGTCCACTGTGCGACCAGGCAATGGGGAAGGGCTTCCAGTGTGAAGGCAATCTCACCCTCTCCACACCTCGATGTTTCGTTCTTGCCAAAAGGGGGGGGGCAAATGGCTGTGGCTCAACCAAATGTACCAAAATGGCACCTTGGTAAATGGAGCCAAAGACCAAAACCCGCATAACCTAGAGCTTTAATTTTGAGCCACCCAAATGAGCCTCCTCCAAACATGGTTGTTGTTGGGACACATTTTATATTTTTGCTTGTTGTGGTTTAGTGGGAAATCCCCACTTAACCGCTAAAAGCTAATTTTTTGCTCCCCTTCCAACGCCAACCAAGCAAAGGGGACGGGGGGGCCACACATTTTTTCTGGGGCCAGTGGCGGCCAGTGGCGGTCCGCTCGGCAGGCTGGACTTCTCGGAGTACGCCGCGGACATCTTCCGAAAGTGTGGGCTCCCCGCCGGGGTGCTGAGACGGAAATGCCGGGGGCTTTCGCTTGGTCCATGAACGAACTTCAGGTGTCCGGGGTTGCCCGAGGCCACAGCCGGGGGAAACAAGAAAGAGGCACGAGGTATGTCAAGCTTGTTTTGGTTTTTTGAATTATTATCGGGGGAAAACCGAGGTGTGCGGTATATCGACGGTATGTCTGTGGTGGTTGCGGCTTTGTTCTTGCACTACCCTTGGCTTGGTTCGGTGGAAACCTTATGCGGGCAACCCATGACTGATGTCGGGAGCTTCGATGCCGCGGCTTCAACTAGGTCCCCTAGTAAAATAGACTACCGGAAAAAAGACGGGTACCCTTATTCTATACTCTCTACTGGAGGACCCAGTCAAAGATGTCCAAAGGGGCACCCTCAAACATGTCACACCTGCATGGAGGTTACAGAGGGTCATGGTCGCAGCGGGTTGCAGAAGTTCACTTCGCATTGGTTTGTCCCATTCATAGGGCTTTCATTTATCCCAAGTGCAAGACTTTTCTTTCTGGGGGGGATAATAAAGCTTTCGGGTCTATGTTGCAACCTCCTTCCTGAGGGTATTGATGTTTTTCTAGGGGTTGATTCCCCAAACTTTTCAACCATTGTCCTTTTCAAAAGCCGGCAATTTCTGCTGGGGTTTTTGTGGTTTCCTGAAGAGAATCGGATCCCTGAAAAGAATGGAAATGGAAGGTAGGCCTAGAATAATTAGGCTTTCATTTATCCCAAGTGCAGGACACTCATTTTTTTCGGGGGATACAACATCTTTTCTTTGCAACCTCCTTCCTTAGGGTATTGATGTTTCAGGGGCCTTGGCCGCGAAAAAGTCCGCCCAGTCTCCACGCGGAGGGCACGAACCGCACGAACCGCAGGTCCCTGCGGAGGTGGTTGTCAGGAAGCCATCGGAGAGGTCGGACAGCCACCCCGTGGGAGGCGGGGAGACCGGGAGAATACCCGCGGTGGGACCTGTGGGGCAATTTTTTGTTTGGTTGGACTGGGTCCCAAAGTGGCGTAGTTTCAGCTCTGAAAGGTTGAGGGCTTGCCATTTTGGGGGGTACTTCAAGGGGGGATTGGGTACTTAGCAAGTGATTAAGCTTAGTTAGACCCCACTGAACGGAGATGTACAACCATGGTAAGTGGGTTGCAATCAAACTTGCTAGCCACTTAAGTACGCCCCTTTTCAGTAGGAAAGCCTTTCAGCCGCAAAAAAAGACTCGGTCATTTTTGGATGTCAATTTGGAGCCAGATACTTAGGCGTGCTCCGAGCCGTGTCCAGATTACCCTTGTTTGGAGCCCCTCCCACAAAACGAGCATTTGCCGAAGGATCGAGTTTCCTCTACGTCTATGTGCCAGGGGATGTTTGTGAATCTTTTTCCAAGTGATCAGAAAGGGAAGCAACACTACGATTTGCCCTGTTGGTATCAAAGGGAAATGAGGCGAGTATGTCATAGGACTTGTTCGGACATTCTACTCTAGTTTGAGGGGTACCTCTCATTTCTTCCCATCCTTCTATCCCGAAGAACACAACAATGTTATTTGAAGAACGGCTGGTTGTAGAAAAGCTACACTTGTTTAAAGAGCATGGGGGGATTCTCCCCTGACAAGTGTGACTAGTGGGGCAGTTTCAGGATTTCGCTCAGGAGTCAAGGCTAAGTTGTGGGTGGACAACCTTGGACGGCCGGTTCCTCTCTATGGAGGAACCACGGTAGGCCGAAATGGGTGTGGCTCAAAAGGAAAGCGACAACTCTTACGCAGGAGCCTCTTCCATTTGCCAAGAGGGCCATGTCGGTAGATGTGCTTGAGCCGTTCCGGCCCCGAAGCCGGACGCGGACGCGCGCCGTTCCTTTGGTCGCAGGTTCCAACGACAAGGCGCACGTTACAAACACGAACGCCGAGGAGGCCAGGGAATCAGGTCTTGGCGCTTAGAACTTTCCCGGACGAAATCGGGACGTCTTCCTGTGGACGGACGAAATCCACTTCGCACCACCTCAGAATCACTGGAATGATGATTCACCCACGAACAATGGGTTTTCATGATTTCAAACTGGTGCAGGATTCTGTCCATTCACAGTATGGCGCGCTGGATGGTGTTCAAACAGGAGACGCCCCAAAGGGAAACCGTTGCCACCCTGTGGCAATGTCTTGAGGACGCCCGCGTTCTCCAGATTTTGGGTTCGAGCTCCCCTTCTCATGGAAGCGGGCATGTGTTGTGCGAACACAGGCTCGAACACCTGGCTAGGTCTCGTTTTTTCCTTGAAGCAAGCAACTTAAAGATTAACACACGACCAGCGGTTCTCCAGGCTGGGTGTTTCTCGCACACATCCCCCTCAAGCTTCCCGGTGCTAGAGTCCTCGTCTCTTTTCATTGCTTTTGCTTTTGCTTGACCATGGCGGAAATTGGGGTTTCTGTAGGCAGTTCCCTTGAAGGTGACAAAGTCGTCATCACAAGTGTCCTTTTCAGGTGAGCCTGGTTAAAAATAGATGGTTTCTGGTTTAGATGGGTTTTGTAAACCAGTTACCAGGAAAACCCATCTATTTTTACAAAAGGCCACCTGAGCCACAATCAAAACCTGGGTAGATGAACGTCAGCAAGGGACACTCCCAACCAAGAATAGTTGCGGATATCTGCCTTCTTAATTCTTGAAGCGTGGTTCTGGGACTACGACCATCTTGATACCGGGTTTTGATTATGACTCACCTCTGGTCGTCATGGTCCAAGGGCAGCCCCCCCTGTTTTATTCCACGCGCCGGTGGCTCCAGGATCCTCCCCCAGAGGCGATCGTCTCGGACGAGAGCACCAAGGCGCAGCGGGCTTCGGGGTGCCCTTCTCAGGCTGTTTGAAAGGGACACCAACAGCTCTACTGCTATTGGGCAACGGATCTTTAGACTTTAACTGTTTGGATTCCTCTCAAGGTTTCCTTGTCACTGGGAAAACGTGAAACACTTTTTGCTGAATCTGAAGCACCCAAGAAAGGGGAGACTTCCGAGTGAAGGATTCCCTTTTGAATGGGACCCCAATTAACCAACCAGGAACTAAGCACATTCCCCGGGAACTTGGGACGTGCACGGCGCACCAAAAGCACTTCAGCAAGGACTGGCAGAGAAGCGTCAGAACCGGAAACTTTTGACGTGTGGACAAGTAGCTCTGCACGTTTGTCTACAATGTGAGGTAGGACCTCGCAGATCATGTATCTTCAAAGTGCAGCAAAAATCTGATTCATTGAAGATCCGCTGGGCTCTTTCCTGAAGCCTCCTCTTGTCCTTCTAGCGCAAACCACTGCTGTGACGCGAGCGCAGATACGTCTTCTCTCTCTTGCCCTTGCGGGGCAAACGAGTTTTGATTCGCCATCCACAAGTTGGGGGTTAAAAACGACCGTCCGGCTTGGCGTTTCAGGACTCCCTCAGCAACGCCGACGTGGAGGCAGGGGGAGAAGTCGCGAAGTCGGAGATGAAGAATTCGGAGGCCCAAACTGCACGCTCACCTTCGGAGTTCATGGGCTTAGCTGTTTGGGGTTGAGACCATCTTCGTTTTTAAGTGCCAGGTTCAGACTTCTTTTGGCCAGTCCACGTAGCAGGGGCCGGGGTGATTCGAAAGCAGGGGGGGAGGGGTTGCCAAAAAGGGTCGCCGCCACCTTTCAAGGGAAGGTTCCCCAAAGGGGCAAGGACAGAGCTCTTTGACCCCCGACATTTCTTGGATTTGCGGACAAGCACCCATGTTTCCCCGGACACCCTCTGGTGGGTTCCGTCTGCAAGTGGGTTGGAGGGTAACCTTCCAGATAAATTTGGACGCCAACCTGCTTGGCCAAACCGCTGGCGTGATACAAGTCCCTCATTGGATCTGCTTGGGGGCGCTTGTTAATGGGACACCAGGCGCCTCCGGAAAAGACGGGTCTTAGCCATTGGCGTGTTTCACAGCACCTACAGCCCAAGTGGGGGACCCTCCCCAAATGGCTGTGGCTTAAAAAACCGGTACCAAAATGGAACCCTGGTAAGTGGAAACATGGAAATCTCAGGAAATCCTTCATCTTTAGGAGCTTCTGTGCCTATGCTGGCTACGTTGCTTTGGTTCTAGACACGCTTGCCCCTTTCCCAACAGTCATGAAAGTGGGGAAGTGGACAGAAGGCCTTGTCATCAGCACTGCAGTTTTTTTAAAACCCTCGTGTCAAACTCCATGATTGTGAGGCTCGAACCATGCAGATACCCGACTGCAATTGCTGGTAGGAGTGATCTTCCAACCATGTGGGGGTTGACCAAAAGCTTCTTTGCCATGGGATGACCAGCAGGGAAGCCGCTCAAAGATGACTCGTCCACGGGAAAAGTTTTCCCCATGCTCATCTTGGTGGCTCCAGCCATCGCTTGATAATTTTTGGTTTTTTAGGGTTTTGTGGGGGCACAGAACGTTCAACTTGGGGATCTGAACACGGCCAGCCCATGCGGACTCACAGCGCCTCGCCGAGCCCTGGGCTTTCCAAGCGCGCGGTAGGTCTTGGAAGAGCACCACCGATCGAAGCTTCAGGAAGTTGAGGCCGGAGTTTTGGATCGGCCGAATGGGCGAAGGATGACGAAGGCAGATTTCGCTGGTTGGCATTCCAGATCTGGGTGCGCAGGTTTGAGTCCACCTTTCCATTTACCAGGCTTCCATTTTGGACCCATCCCCTTGGCATACGAAGGACTACCCCACTTCTCTAATGGAGTTGTACCAAGCTTCTCTCACCTTCGGGGATGCGCCAAGACTCCATTGAGTTGGGGATCCGTAGGTTCACGCCCATTTGCCCTGCAAATTCAGGAGATTCGAAGTACGGTGGGGTCGTTTGATAGAACTCGCGTGATCAACTCGCGAAGACTTGTAGCTCCGGAGGCTTTGACCTGCCGGGTTTCGGTTGGGAAAAGTTCGGTTCGTAGGTTTCCCCTCACTTCCTAGAGATTATGGGCAAGCATGAACTGCGAATCCCACTGCCGCCTGTACTGTGTGGAAGATACCAAACATCCAGACTGCGCCCATTGCAGAGGTCAATTTTGTTGTTTCGGACGATCAGCGGTGCCAGACGAAAACCAGGGTAAACGACGTCCACCAAGCGTCCCGACAAGTCATTCCCAAATAAATGCGTGTACTTGCCCGTCTGAATCGGATCGGTGCCTAGATGTTCGCCAGAGAACCTGCTTTGCGACTCACGCCATGCTCGTGCTTGCTTCTTGTGTTGCCGCGGGGCTGAAGAATTTGGGGGCGGCATAATGTTGACCCCATAGGAAGCAACCTCTATTCATAGGGGGGGTGTCCCTGGGATTAGTGGGGAAGCACCACTTTTGTAGGGGAACACCCCCTATGGGGTGAACGGGTGAACGTTAATCCAAGGAGGCCAAAAAGAAGCGGTTGCATTTGTGGGGTGCCCCTATGAGGAAACATTTGTTTCAAACACATGGGAGCAGGCTGCTCAAAGCCCATTTCCCCAGATTTCCCTTAACCGAGTGCGAGTGTCCTTGAACAACACACAACGAAAGCAAGCGCGAGGACGCAAATTCAGATAGTCTGTGTTTGTTTCCAGGCCTTGTTTTTCAGGGAGCTAGCTTGATACTGAATGGTTGCTGCTTCGAATGCCGGCCTGAAGCATCCTGCGATTGGGAACTGCCACGAGACTGACCGAGGCAACAGGCTCCTTCCCAGTGACTCAAAGTGAAGCAAACAACAACATATACATTCTATAACTGGGCCTAACTCTAATCACCACATATGCCAGCAGAAGTCTTTGCCTTTTTTTTTTTTCTCCGGCCAGTGAGAAGAATCACCTTGGTTCCTGTGGTTCAGCTCCTGAGGTGTTTTTTGTGGGGCTGCTTGATTTGCGTTTGGGGTTGCAGGAGCTGGGCTTCGGGCACCGGATTCACTGGAAGTAGGGGATGATTGCCCACTTCAGCGCAGATGACCATGGCTGGATTTGAGGAAGAGGCCCAAACGCAGCAGGAAGCCCTTCAGGCCCAGCTTAGGTATAATAAACACGAACACAACCAGAGACCCAGACAAGCGGCTTGTCCAAAATACAAGGGTTTCCTAGTTGAAACCCAGGTGTCATGTTGGCCTGCCTTAGGAGATCCAAAAAATGGTGTTTCTGTTCTTTCCCTTTTCCGACAATCGCTCACACACACACACACACATAGGGCTCCTTGAGAGATACCAATTAGGCACTTGAAGCATTGCCTTCTAAAAGGAAGCTACGCTTTGGGGTGATTCAGTGATTCGCGAGATTCCCAAACTTGTCCTGGCCGTTCAAAGCCAGCCAGAGGTAATCTTGAGACGCCCTCAACTGAAACTCCACTCACCTAAGCTCCCCCAGTAGTGCCCTTTCTCACCCCCTTTTTCGGTTGGGAGATTCGGTTCCCCTACTAAAATCGACTCCGGAAAAAAATCGGGTACCAACTTATTCTAACCTCTCAAACCTGGAGGACCTAGAATTGGACAATTCGCCCCAGCAAAACCATCCGCTTTGGCTTCCTTTAAACCAGGGTTGTGGGATCACTCGGGGTTTCTCCAACCACTTCTGTGATACTTTTGTGAATCCCCTTATGAAGAGAATCGTCTTTGGGAAGCCCTTTCTGTTGTATCACCGAAGTGGATTCCATTCCCCACAGCCCTGCTTTAAACCATCCCCAAGAGACACCATCCCCTATGACCCCAAGAGACACCCTCCCCGAGTCGCACCGACTGAGCTCCGAAAGGCTGTGCCACGTCGGCGCTGTTGCCTCTTCTCTGGCTGTGGCGGCGGCTGAAGTTGGCTGAAGTCCCGGACGCGCGGGGGAAAGCAAGACGTGGCTCCAACGAGAGTCTGTTTGAGGTAGGTGCACCACCCATTTTAGTCTATTTTATGGGTTTGAGACCAGTTCATGGTTGTTGTTGGGAAACATTTTTTGCATTTGGCTGTAGCCAATGGTACCGTTTTGGGGTACCACCCATTTTAGAGCCTGTTTAGTGGGGATTAGGTGCCGTTTACTGGGGGTACGATTTGGCTTTTGACCCATGGCCATATCCTAAGACCAGCGGTTCTTCTAAAGTTTGACCCACAGATCATGGTTGTTGCTGGGAAACATTGTTTACATTGTCGCTTGTTGTGGTTTAGTGGGAAATCACCGCTTAACTGCTAAAATCTAAAATTTTGCTCCCCTTCCAACGTCAACCAAAAAGCCCAGGATGAAGGCTGTTTTACTGGCAGAGTCCATTTCATTCCAGTGTAACAATTACAGTAACATGCATCAACCTGTGTACCTACTGTGGATGGACGAACTCTTGCACCACTTTGAAACCGAGGGAAACCATTGTTTGTTTGTATCTACATGAAATTCATCATTCCAGGGTGTCTTAGGTGGTGAGAAAGGGACTTCGTCCATCCACACGTCCTTGCAGCACAAGGCCACACCGAATGTGATCAAGCTGCGACGCCCTCGTCTTGCATTTCTCCCGTAACGAGCGTGGAAAGCACCGGTCGCAGAGGCGTTGTGCTTAGGGTCGTGTGCCTGGCAGGATTGGGCATAGAATCGGATCCTTGTGAGAACACCTCCAGGTTGCATGGCTTCCTTGTGGAACACGAGCCCTCCAGTGGCGCATGCATTTTTTCCAAATGTATGACACACCCAAAATAGGTTGCCCCCTTTCTGACCTGATACATTCGGGGCCTTGCTGTGGACGTTGCCGGAGATTTCTAACCGCATCCGCCATGGCAAACCCCCAGGGACGCGAGTTTCGCGTGCCATGCCTGCCATGCCTGCCGCGTCGGAACGCGGGGGCGATGTACCCCACAACCGCACTGTGGGAACACAAAGCGGGATTCTATCCATGGCGGTTCGGTACTTGGCATAATCCAGACCATCGAACCCCCCCTGACATGGGATGTGACTATATATATACACACATCAAAACATATATATATATATATATACAATACATAACTTGTATACAGTAAATATCTAGACAATGAATGTTCCATGCCCTATGCCTCCCGATGGCAGCTGTTGCAGGGTGACGGACACAATCTCTTGAGAGGTGTGACAATGCCTGGCCCGACCATCGTCACAGGCCTCAGACCGTGCGCGGCACAGAGAACACGTTCGCCAGCCGCCGACCACTGGTGCCCCCTTGGCACGGCGGACGGCAGAACGCAGAAGCTGCGAAAGGGAAAACCGCGAGCTGGACCCGTTTTTTGGAGCAATTCCCAAGGTAGAAAGAAAACAAAAACGTTTCCATGTTGACATCAAACGCTGGATTCAAGTGTTGCTTACCTCGAGTTGGTAACTTAGGAAGGTGGATGACCAAACTTTGGCTCACCTGTTTTTGTTTTTGTTTTTCCCTTGGCTTTTTTAGCCCCCTAGAAAAGCGAGTTCACTTTTCGCAGGGTTTCCAGTACCTGTTTGGCCAAGGAATTTGGAATCAGGGCGGAATGAGGAATGAGCACTCAGCACGTCCACTCCCCCTTGTTCAAAAAAGGGGATTCAAGATTTCCGGGGGATGTCTTACATTTGGCTGTGCTCTTCCTGCCAATCATGGAGGCTAGGGCCTGAAGAAGCGTTGAAGAGTTGTCAAGCGGTCCAGAATGTCCATTGCTTCATCTAGGTCCCCCAGTAGTGCTCTTTTCATCCCTTTGTTGGGGGAGGGTTCCTCGACTAAAATAGACTACAGAAAAAGATCGGGTACCAACTTATTCTAACCTCTCTACTGGAGGACCTTGTCATGCAGATGCAATCAGCCTAGTGCATAAAAAGCCAATCCCATGGGAGCTCGGAGCTCCTTTGCTGCCGTCCGCTTGGTCCTGCAGAACTGTACGAGGGACGCCCTGACAAAACCAAAGCGCGCAAGCAAGGGACGACTTGCGGGGTTTTTCCGGACGAGGTCCGCAATCGCCCCAGGCCTCTTGTGGAAAGGGGGCCTTTGCGGGAACAAGGGGGGCCCCATTTCAAATTTCTCCAGTGACCAAGCTAACCCTTGGAAAACCGGCAGAGGACCAAGTCAAGTTACCTACTGGGCTCCACTGGCGTGAGCTGAGACGCCCCTCTTGGCATCTTTTCAAAGTGCCCCCCACGCCCACGGGAGAGCGCGCGTATGGCCTCAGGACTCAACCGTTGAATTCGGCGGGTCCATGTCCCGCAGTTTTCCAACCGCAGATGGCGAGAGGATGGATCCAAGTCTAGCACGTTGCCTGAGCATCCACGGCGACCGGAATCTCCGGGAGTCCGGGGGGGGGGGGGGGTTTGGCAATTGGTTCTTTTGCCTGGGACACTACAAGTTTGGGTGTTCGACATGTTGTGCTTCTATTACAGAGTCTTTTGCCTATTCTGGCCGATGGCGCGATCTCATCAATGAAGAATGCGACGGGAAGTTTCACGAACGCCTTGCGCCGAACTGCTGGTTGGCAGGTGCATGAGAGTTTGTGGCACAGTTGCGCTTAGCAAAGGCGCTTTTGCGCCTTTGGCAAAGAAGAGGCGCAGCCTGCTGCTTTCTTTTGCAAGTCGCCGCGCTTCGTGAGATCATTTTCGTCTAGCTCGGGGTGGGGAAGCGAGATGTGAGTTGCTAGTCACATACCGAGTGTCTTGCTCAAAGTCGCGGCCTCCCCATCACAATCAGCAAGAGACTGATTTAGAAGCCGGGGCCGAGCTCTGGGTTGGAAGGGCGGAAGAGCTCTTTGGGCTTGTTTGGCCCGTCGGGTCGTCTTCTTTTTCCGAGTTTTGGCCACTTGTCCGAGCCATTTGGAGGAGCATCTACCGCATCAGATCCTGTAGGAGAAACACCAGTTTTGATCCGCATCTTCCATTTGCAATGTGTGGAAATATACATGCAATATGAAGATATGTATATGTAGAATACATAGAAACATATACATATATATATATTTATATGTATATATGCATATATATATATATATATACATGTACATACAAATTCCATCCCGCAGAAAAAATATTGGCAAACAGTGAACGATCCATGCAGGGCATGACACGACCCTTGTAGAGGGAGCTTGGATCCTGGCAGCTTCAACCTTTTGGTCTGGGTTTGTCTCAAGATTCGGGTTGGTTTATTTCTTTTCCCTTTGGTTTCCGGTTAGACACGCCCACAAAGGGTCCCCCCCAAAACAACAACAGCAACAACAACCAACCAACCAACCAACCAACCAACCAACCAACCAACCAACCAACCAACCAACCAACCAACCAACCAACCAACCAACCAACCAACCAACCAACCAACCAACCAACCAACCAACCAACCAACCAACCAACCAACCAACCAACCAACCAACCAACCACCAACCAACCAACCAACCAACCAACCAACCAACCAACCAACCAACCAACCAACCAACCAACCAACCAACCAACCAACCAAACCAAACAACAACCAAACAACAAACAAACAAACAAACAAACAAACAAACAAACAAACAAACAAACAAACAAACAAACAAACAAACAAACAAACAAACAAACAAACAAACAAACAAACAAACAAACAGCA